>CAUDNR010004345.1:125165-138525 GCA_958430865.1 Entrophospora sp. SA101 | reverse complement strand
AATAAAATTATTATACTAATTCACTACCGCTTTTATTTTTATTTTTATTTATTCCTTTTCTTACCTTCGTTCCTTTTGAATGTCTTCAGATATTAGATACAAATCCAAAATTATATTTCCATCTTCAACAACAAAGATTAATAGAATATATTAGACAAGGAAGAGTATCTGAAGCTTTAGAATTCGCACAAGATGAGTTAGCACCTCTAGGAGAAGAGAATGTAGGTTACAATTCAAACAAATACGTCTGTTAATATAAGATAGATTGTATAAATATGTGCGCGCGTAACTAATTGATATATATAATATAAAAGCCTGAGTTTCTTGAAGAACTCGAGAGATCAATGGCATTGTTAGCGTTTGATGACACAACCACATCCCCTGTAGGAGATTTACTTCACCCATCACAACGTCTACGTACAGCTAGTGAACTAAATGCCGCAATTTTAACTTCACAAAGTCAAGAAAAAGATCCAAAATTACCAAATTTATTAAAAATGTTGGTTTGGGCTCAAGATGAATTAGATGAGAAAGTAACATATCCCAAGATTAAAAGTTTAACATCTGCCGAATTAACCGAAACTAATAACAATGTTAATGTTAATGGCAATGGAAATGGCGAAGGTGATGATAATGACGATGTTGGTGGCAGTGGCGATGTTGGTGGTGGCGGCGATGTTGGTGGTTTTGGTGGTGGCAGTAATAATATTGATATTAATAATATTGATATTAATAATAATAATAATAACAACAACAACAGCAATAATAGCAATCCCACAAATATAAACGCATCGACATCTACTTCAAATTCTCTTTCAAATTCAACCACAAATTCAACTACAAATCTTTTATATTTAACTTAATTTTTTTAATTCAATTTGTACCACATTAATATTAATAATAATAATAATAAAATGTATTATAAAATTTTGTGAAATTTAAATTAGCATTATCTTATATTTTTATTCATTGCCTAAGCTATGGCATATTCAGTGAAAGGACATCACAGGAGCGTGGGTAGATTTAATACTTCATCAATTTCAGCATCAAGCCTTGTAGAAAGACGATGATTGTTCATTATACTGTTAAACATTTTACCAGCAGTATGATAGATCTCAGCGCAAATGTTCCCAATCTTTAAAACCTTTTTCTTTTTTACTTTGGATAAAATAAACATTACGAAAATCAATGTGACCTGAAATGTTTTTAATGACCTGAAACTATTTGGCCTTCAGGCAACTTTTAAAGCATATTCACAACAACGAGTTTTTTTATAATTAAAACTTCTATAAATCCTAGTAACCAAAGCATCTTTAGGATCGGCAGCAATGTGTGACCATTTATTTATCCTTCTTTGAGAGGACTGCACAATTACAACTTCACGAAATCTCAAGTAATATAACTTTACATTGAATGAATCGAGCAACATAGGCTTCAAAAGGTTTTTATTTACCTTCATTTGAAGAAATAGTAATACTGCTACATTGAATTTTGTTCTTATTAAGCGGATATATTATTATTATTTAACGCTCATTTATTCAATCTTTTAATTGATTAATGTTTTCTGTGGCTTTTAACAAGTTTGAGCTCTGAAATTGTTGAGGTTGAAATTAATTGGATTAATTGGATTGATTAGATTAATATTGGCAATTCAAAACTCTGACTGATACATATTTAAAAAAAAATATTTTTAATTCCAAAATATATATTATATATATAGTGCATTATATATAAAGAACCCCTCATTATAAAATAACGGTAATATTGGATTCGAATATCAGCAGAACTTTCATTTATGATAAATTGAAGGTATTGTAATTCAATTTTATCCCATTCCTCTGTTATTTCATATAAATTTCCATCGCAATCAGTTATTGTTCGTCTAAGATGAAATAAATTTTGAAGAATTTCATAATGACGAACAGGATTGTAAATTGTAGGATAGAAAAGACCCTAAAAAAATTAAAATTTTATAATAATAAGATATATATTAATATGTATATATATATGTGTTAAGATTAAGATGTTACCCTCAAGATAGTCGAGATAATGATGTATTCGTTTATTTTTACAATTAAGGCTAGTAACGTCCTATTTGTGTAAAGTTCAGCTCTGGGCATCTAATAATAATATTGAAATATGAAATGGAAAGGGTTTAATCAAGTGATCAGACAAGTTTAAGAAAAAGAAATGGGGACATATAAAAAAAAGTTTAGTGTACATCAATCAAGAATTGAATTCTTGAATAAGAAATATAAAATGGAAATTCAAGAGGCAATACACCCAAAAACCTCAAATTATTATAATATTTGAGCAAAGAGACTGGGTAACTCCATAAGGGTTGCAAACAGACCCTTGGAGAGGACTGACTACTCAAAAAGAGGTCTCTACACCCAATACTGGATTTAAATAAAGAAGATAAACCTAATGTAATAAGAATATACATTTCCAAAATCTTGCCTTTAATTGTAGTAATAGTAGTGATGTTAGTGGTGGTAGGTAGTAATAGTAATATTGCAGCTATGAAAATAAAATCAATGAATAGGATTGTTATATCAGTATATATAGTACAGAAACGCGACACGAACAAATCAAATTCCAAATATTACATTTTAGGGTAATTCGATCGGCAATCAGATATTAATATATGATTTGTTTTATTATCTGAAGGAAATCTAAATAATCCAAAGGGTAATATGTTAATTTTTACCACAGACATTACAAATCCGTTAGCATTTTCTTTAATATTTCAGGATCATATAGTAGTAACTTTTTTAAAATGATGGTTTACTGAAAAGAACCCTCATAAAAAAAAATATTCAGTAAGAAAATTAGTTAATTTAATTTTCATCAAAATATTTACAATCATGTTATTTTCTTCATCCTATCCATTTCAACTGATATTTTAATACATAAAAAGAATAGGCGATAAGAAATAAATTATCGACAACAACATTGGTAATAGCAATCGTTCATAATGATGATAGCAGGGTTGGCAAATTGGCTGATCCATTGAGAACAGATGGATTTTGGACAGGTCCATTGCTATTAATAAAATACTAAATATGGTTAAAGTGTTACACTAATGGACCCAATGGACCACCAATAGACCATCAATGGACCACACATTTGCCAACCCTGTCTTAAGGTACCTATCTATCTTTCATTGAAAAGGTTCTTCATTAGATTCTACCAAAAAATCAAAAATATTCCACTCTGTAGACTTGCGGTTAAAGTATTCATCTATTTCATTGGACATGACTGTATTTTCATATGCTTTTATTCTTCATTGTTAAATTAATATTCACAGTTATTAAATATCAGATACACGCGATTTGCGTGAATAAGGGGTAATAATTAGGGTTTGTATTCATTTGCTACGATCTCGAACAATTTTAGCAGGTGTTGGCGCTTGTGCACATTCAATATGGCTGAGTTCTCTTGAGTTTTGATCCTCAAATCTATTTTCCTGCATCTAGTACAAGCCTTCAAGACAGTTTCCCCCCTACAATGCATTGATATTATAATTACGAAGTGCGAATAGTAAAATATAACAAACCATGCTCTATAAAACAGGTGATTACCATCGAAGCTTGACGATTTTATTGACATCTGAAAATATAATATCCATCACAGGGGCCACTGTCTTAAGGACAAACTCCATCTCTGTAAGCTTGTTTTCCTTGCCATCCTCGTCTACAAAAATATGCGGATCATTGAGTAGCATATCCACACTAGAATAAAAGGTTGAATTAGTTTTAATATTTACAGGCATAGTTACTGAACCAGAAATGAAAAGTTCTTACGTACATTGTGAAGTATATCTTCATGATTTGAAGATAAATTGTCATGGCTGAACGATCCTTCATTTGATCTAGCAAATACTCTCATGCATCCCAATATCGATAATTTAAACATAACTGTACAGAAGAAGTCACAGAGAAGTGTTAGTCACAAAAACATTAGAACTATAAATCAACAGGCTATTTTACATACACTTTTCGTTTCAGATTATACCACTCTTCTCCAAACCAGGTATGCATACCATTTGGAAACTCGGATGATAAATCCACAATGGAAGACAATCCAAGCCTACTCAAAGTAAAAAAAAATATCAATAGATCTGCCTTATTATGAATGTAATAATTAAAATGCATAATGGCATACCTAATAACACTTGCTGTGAAAGCATTCAGTTTTGCATTTTTGAAATTTTCCAGAACCATTGAGGTTTTTTGTGAAAGGACATTTTTGATGAGTTCTCCGCTTGACAACCTCCATTCTGAGTTACCAAGTTGGATTGTTTCGTCAAAGGTTAGGACATTTTCGTCGACAATAATTTCAGGTTCTTCGTCATCAGATAATTCCAGCTCTTTTTTTTCTTCATCGTCTTCATTTTCATCTTCATTTTCATCTTCAGATATGATAGTTTTCAGCAAGCTTGAATAAAAATCTTCATTCCACTTGCGAATAGCTACAATATCTTCAGGTGACTAAAATGCAATTAAGAAATGTTAATACCAACTCAGGCATGAACATGTCAGTAAGTTATTTGTCACCTTAAACATTGGAGATCTAGTCGGTGTATATAATGGCTTAGATGTATAATTTAAAATTTGTTTTTTTTGTACGGAGGATGAAAGATTGTAGTTTATTAGGAGCAAATGCATAATAATAGCTAAAAAAATACATACTGGTACCACTCCATGATCCTTTTCCCGACTTCTTTTCTCAGATTGGTGAAAATCATTAATGATTCCTTCTCCCACCAGAGAATTGCCCTCAAATTTTGGATTGTAAAAATGAAATAAGGACCCTGATCTAACCGACCTTTGTGCATTTTCCCATCTTTTTGCTTCTTGACGATCTGTTTGATTATCCTAAAAAAAAATTTGTGAATTAGATTTTCTTACTTTCAACTTGCATAACTGTAATCCAGATTTCCTATCCCCACCAGATCGGCGAACAGCCTTTAAGCATCAGATAACCGAGCAGGTCATCAGTGCCCCAGTGGGACTCATGAAGTATAGGCAAACAGCCTTTCAGCATCAGACAACCGAACAGGTCACCTGTGCCCAACATGGTTTTGGCTCGGCAAACAGCCTTGAATGACAAGAACCGAACAGGTCCCTGGCACGCCACTATTTTCTCACTTCTGATAAAGATTTAAAACATTTCACTCACCTCTCTATATCTTTGAAGGAGATATTTCGCTTTTTCCTTCTTCTTGCCTTCTTCACAATCAACAATGGTTTCAAGGCTCTTAAGGCAGAGTTGGCAAATTGACTGGTCCATTGAAAACAGATGGATTTTGGACCGGTCCATTGCCATTAATAAAATACTAAATATGGTTAAAGTGTTACACTAATGGACCCAATGGACCACCAATAGACCATCAATGGACCACACATTTGCCAACCCTGTCTTAAGGTACCTATCTATCTTTCATTGAAAAGGTTCTTCATTAGATTCTACCAAAAAATCAAAAATATTCCACTCTGTAGACTTGCGGTTAAAGTATTCATCTATTTCATTGGACATGACTGTATTTTCATATGCTTTTATTCTTCATTGTTAAATTAATATTCACAGTTATTAAATATCAGATACACGCGATTTGCGTGAATAAGGGGTAATAATTAGGGTTTGTATTCATGAATACCATGAATACCATTAAGGGGGTTACACGCTATTAAAACAGCAAAAAATCCCTTAAAAATGCTTGATTTTAATAGTGTGTGACCATGTGTGGCCCCCTAACGGTATTCATAAATACAAACCCTATAAATAATTAATGTGTATGCATCGATCATAACAAACTTTTATTTTTTTATTGTTTTTAAAGATGTCGTTTGATAACAAAAAAAGTAAAAGAAGAAAAGCAAGTGCTCTTAGTGAAGAAAAAAGGTAAGTGTTTTAAGGATGGTGGTGGTGGTTATCGCCCGCCACTCGTCATCATTCTAGTTATTATTTAAAAAATGGTGGTTATTACTTGTTGTCATTCTAGATTAAATTAAAATTTTGATTTATCTACTTTTAGAGAAACGTCTGACAAATATGACAAACGCAATAAAGTAAGTAAACTGCATTCTCTTCAAATGGCAAGACTGACTGTTTTGATATTAATCCAATTTCTGATTCTGACTTACAGGAAAATCGATCACCATTATCACAGTTCTCTAATGATAAGAAAAAACTTGGTAATGACATAGTTACTAATGGGGTAAGTATCAAATCAGCTCATATCAATATTCATGCCTATTTTAATGATTAAAAATTAATTGATATACTTATGAGCAATGAACATCACACTTATTAATTCCAAGATAAATATTGAAGAGATTTGGAATAATGCAATGAATTGTCTAAAAGTTAATAATATTGAAGTGCAGTCTATTAAAGCAAGGATAATTGATCTTACCGAATCTGTAGATTGGAAATTTATACTCAAGATGTCTGATCATTATGATTTAATTAAAAAAACCATACCAAAATTTTTAAAAGGAAATATTTCTAGTGAAGTCCTGAATATAATAAAAGATCCTCCTAATCATTTATATACATAGTCTTTGCAATCTTTTTATCTGACTACTGACATTTTTTTTTGTTGTCTAATCTAGCAATTAATTGAAGATTTGGTAACATGGAAAGTGAGTTTTGATCAAATCAAAAATGATACAGATGCTATTTTGGCCAGTAAAATTACTAATTTTTTGTAAGTTTAATATCAAACATGACTGTAATTTTCATGTGTAACAAAGTTATTGATTTATTATTTATTGCAGTATTAAAACTTTTAAGAAGAATATTAATATCATAATGACTTCTGACAGAGAAAGGGATATGATTGTTAATGTTTTTGCTCCAATATTTAAAAAAATATTTGAAAGCTATGACCTTGGAAAATTTCGTTTGTTCTGGTATGTTGTTCTATTTATAATTCTGGACTATCTATATTCCAAGGAATTGAGAATTTACATTTTGAATTATTAGGCTTGAAAAAGGGTGCAAAGCAGTCACAGCAAGAAAAAGAAGATATATAAACCCAGAATATACTAAATTAACCAATGATGATAGAAAGCTTGATTTAATTATTGAAATAAGATGTTATGATATTGAAATTCTATTATTAGAAATTGGTATAGATAAAAATTTAACAGATACAAATAGTGACTATAATCAGCTAAAAATTGCTTTAAAGGATTGCATGGATACATTTGTTGAAAAAATGAACATTTCTAAAGAATCTCTTGCCAAATTAATGATATTAGGTATTCAAATATCAGGTAATAAAATGATTGTTAGGTAGCCATTGTTTGGCATTGAAAAAAAATTAATGTCTTTTCATTTCAATACTTTAATAGACTTTACGTGGGATATCTATTCAATGACTTATGATCATGAATTAAAATTCTATTTTTTTAATAAATTAAGATCATTCAAACTCCCAACATCATTAGCTGATTTAGATTCTTCTCTTCCCTATTTTATGGAAAATATACTGGCTCTTAGGGTTGGTTTTTATTAATGATGTAAATCTTGGCATTGCAATGAGTCTTTATTATTAATATTAATTGATTGATTGATTGTATATGCTAGCATACAATGCTTTATATTTCAGATATTTTAAAAAAAATAATGAAAGAAAAAGAATCAAGAACACCGTCACCACCCACTTCACCAATTTACACAACACCAGATACACCAATCATTAAAAAAGTCAAAGAAAATGTTTTTTTGAATCTTTTTCAAGATTTGTATTGAAAAGTTCTAGAATTTGACTATAGATTTATAAAAAATTTAATAAATGGATATAGCAACACTCCTGGGACTATAGTAAAATTTATTCTAATATGTTTATATCATAAAAGAACCAAAAAGATTTGTGTTATTATAAACAGCAATCATTACATCCAAAGTTACTTGTATTTTATAATTCAATAAAATATTATTGCTATTAGACTTAAAAAAACTGTTAGTATGTATATATGTGTTGAAGGTTTATAATCATTAATTTCCACAAAACCAGAATCATCAGAATATGTTTGAGATCATTAAAATATCTTACTTTGAAATTAAAATAAAAAATTACAAAGCAAACATAAAATTATATATAGGGTTATAGGTTAAGGTTTCTGGTCAAAAGTATTTCATAAAAGCCCAAATTAATTTCAGCCAAAACCAAAGTTCCCAAATTTGCATTTGCCAAATATTTGACATTTTGGCTTTTATATTAATTGACATCAGAATTTCAGCTATTGAGTTTAATATTAAAAAAATATTCAAATAATTTTGATCCCTGAAATCCTTGGTAATACCAATGTTCACTTTGTCTGGTTTTGTTGCAGTATGCCCCATATTATATAATAAATAAGAAAGTCTACTTATCAATTCTGTTTTCATATCAGAATGTATGAATATTTTACTCACAAATCCACAGATTGGAATATTTTGGATTTCCTTAATAAATCTGATATGGAGACATTTGATAAAAAAATAGAACAATATATTACATGTCTTGAGACAATTGTTAGCAATGAAACAGGCAGCAGACACGAAAGAGCGCAACTACTTCTTAACAAATACAAACAGGCGAGTATAAAAACAGGCAGATTCAAAGTTTTAGACAAAGCTGTTGTTGGGGCGTAGATAATCTTCGAGGTTACTTTATGTTCAAGGCTTTGAGCTGACCTAGCAGCAGTGTAGGTGTTGGGCGTAGATAATCTTCGAGGTTATCTTACATTCAAGGCTTTGAGCTGACCTAGCACCTATGCAGGTATTAGGGCATAGATAATCTTCGAGGTTATCTTATGTTCAAAGGCTTCGAGCTGAACTGGTACTTGGTGTTTAATATTTTGATCTGACCTATGGCTTTCTATTCTAGGGTTCTCGACCTGATAGACATCTGGCAAGAAAGTGGAGAGATGAACAATCGAATAATCAAGGGATTACTGGTACCTCAATACATTTATTCAATCCAAAATTCAAAGGTAGTTCTATAGGAATTGGGACAATAAATAATGGAACATTTAATACTGAGTTGCCAAGGAAAAGTGCATTGGAAAAGGTCATAAGTCATTTTATGACTTTTGTTTTCATTTAATCCCATCTTTTGATTTTGCTAATATTTATTGATTTTTTCTCTTCTAGGATGAAAATTCTAATTATGGCAAGAACAGTAATATGGAAGAGGTTAATTATTGATTCAAAACTATTTGGATATTTTATTATTTAATGTTGAGACCTTTTTCTTAAAATATAATAGGATGATAATAAACGAAAAAGAAAACAATCATGTGAAGAAAATGAAGATGAAGAAAATAAGACTTATTTATTTGGGGAAGTAAATGAACAAAGCATTCTTTCTACAATTGATGAAAAATCTTTGAATAACGAAATGATAGTATTGGATGTTTGTACTGGGAATGAGGCAATTGTAGAAGTGATTTAGACAAAGATCATAAAAATTTTAATATTCATATTCAATATATGGGGCATACTGCAACAAAACCAGACAAAGTGAACATTGGTATACCAGAATTTCAGGGATCAGAATTTAGTCATTTGTAATGTTGTCCGATTGATAATAAACAAACGAATTTTCTATAAATAACTAAAATCTATGATGATAATAATAATAATAATAATAATAAATAGGATATTGGTTTTTTTTTGATAACAAATAAGCGTTATTCAACAAAAAATTACAATTCTTGTCTTTCTTGCCTTATTCTGTTTATATAGTTAGATATTTGTCAAATCGATTACACCAAAAAAAAAGCTAATCATTTTCACACAATTTATGATGATTGATCTTTTAAACAATAAAAGATTTCTGCGGTGGTGGCAAAGCATCATTTTCAAAAAAGATTTGTTGGTTTTTCTAAGAAAGGAATTAAATCACCAGGAACAATATAAACAAAAGTCCGTTTTTTTTCTTCCAATTTATCAAAATGGATTGGTCAATTTCTTTAACAACAAAACCAATCAAGTTTCTCAGAACAGATTTTTTTTTCGAATAAAAAAATTGGGAGTAGAAGTGCATGCAGTGTTGCAAATTTCATAGCGAGACAAGACATAGCAAAGCAAGGCAAAAGAAAAGCAAATGCACTTATTAAGAAACGAAATATTTGCCACATGACGTAAAATTGGCCAAACAAGGTGAAAAAGTTGATCATGCCAAAAACGAAACACGCCTAAGCACAAAAAGAGACCATAACATGACAAATGTTTAATTTTTTATTGGTGTTAAATATACTGTCATCCTGAGACAATTTTTACTTTTTTTTTTAAGAGATGTGATTGTACTCTGGGATGCCTTTGGGGGCTTCTTTCTTTAGAATTCTTTTTTTGAGAAATTAAAATATCAGAGTCTTTTTGTACCACATTTTGAAATTGATAAATAGTTATATTATGAACTTAATAAAATAATAAAACAATGTTATGAGTATAATTACCGATACAATCAGCATCTTTGTTAATAGATTTCTCATTTTCTCAAAAGAAAATAAGAAATCATTTGGAACCTCAGCCACAAATAATTGATTTTGGATCAAAAAATCATCAAATCTCATCATTCCTTTAAACACCAATTCATTATTCTTAGACAATAAACCAATTAAAACTAAATTATCTGGTACAGGTATTTTTCTCTCCCAAAGATGAAATTAAAGGATTCTAATAAATTGTGTGATAACTTCAGCTCGTCATAATTATGTTTATCTGGATCATCAACATCAGGAGAACCTGCAACTTCTAGCATAATTAATTCATAACCAGAATTATTTATCAAAGCAAAATCTGGACGATTTGTTTCTCTGGTGTCTCGGTTTTCAGTTCTCATTTTTTCTTTCATAGAAGGTGACTGTAAATCCCTACATAAAAAAATGTCATTTTAAAAATATTATAATTTTGACAAAAATATACATATGTTCATAAAATATAATTACCACGATGTGTTTGTTAAGTTTAATGATAAAACCATTGTTAAACGGCCAAAAAACTCTACCACGTATTTTGCTTCATTCATGAAATCAGACTTGAAAAAACCCAACTGAAACTTTAATAAGCTAATTGCATATAAATAATTTGACAGGATTAGTGAATTTTATTTATAATCTATAATTATGCCTAACTTGTATATTAGTAAGTTAACAATAAATAGACAGTTACAAATCTTCAACCATAGAAATTATGAACAACTTTTGACGTTCTGAAAAGGTGTCAATTGAAAATTTATGATTGATTCTAATAATACCCAGGTTTTTATATATTTCTCCAGGCCTTATTTTCTAATGCAATTGATGAAAATATTAATTAAGCTATTCTGGGAAACCTAGTACTAATAATAAATAATATTACTTCGTCATCACACTTGTATATTTTTTCGATTTCTTCCAACAAATCAAATTGTATTTTTTCAATATTGTAATCTATCGTGAAAAGCTTCTTCAGAAAAGAGTACTCGCCATCTGATAAGTATTTTCGGTGATGGAATAAGTCAATAATATTATCATTTATTAATAATCCACTCATGGTCTTGTTTGAGGTATTGATTTTATGCCTCAAGCTCCTAAGTATTGATGATATTAATAGACTTCTTGGTGTTGTATCGAATGACGATATTTGTGATGGTAATGTTGAAAGTGGGATTCTTTTTGTTCCAAAAATAAACATAATTTTAAGCTTGTCAGTCACTGAAAATATAAATTACCATTATTCTCAAATAATTGAAATGAAAATAAGTCAAAGTAGCCGCAATCACCACTATTCTTATGATAAGCACTTGCCTTTTTGCGACAATTTCATCCTCTCTTCTTTTCTTCGGTCTTTCTATATCTTTTCTGGGTATTTTTTTAAAAAAAATGTTATTTGATCGTAACCACCACCATTCTTTTAAAAATAACTAGTGACGACGAGTGGCGGACGATAACCACCACCGCCATACTTAAAACACTTACCCTTTTACTTCTTCACCATCTTTTCCTCGGATTCTTTTCTTGTTGGAGTTCTTGTTGTTACATGGCATTTTTATAAATTTTAAAGCTTGTGATACGATTGACGCGTACACACTAATTATTTATTATTGGTTTATTTGGTAGGACAGACGTGAATTGATTTTTTTTTCTTCTTTCTTGGAAAAACAATTTATTTTTTGACAGAGTCCAAGGTGACAAAACGTGAGCGTTGTTGTTTGGTTTGGTTTGGGTATCCTAAAGAAGAAGTGTTAATAACTAACCAGAGGTACTATTTTTTTATTTGTATTGTCTTTTTTGGTTATTATAAACATTTTAATTGGAAATCAAAACACGGAGCAGATCTTGCTGGGTAATTACAAGATTTTCATTGATAATATTTTGTTTTTTGTGATCATTAATAATAATATTATTATACTATTATAATCACAAGAAGATGTCAAGGCAGCACACCATTGAAAAAGAAACATTTTAGTATGTGACGTTTGATTATCGGAAATTGGCAAGTGTTGAAGCACACTACCTTGAACACATTACAGTCATTCTCACATCTTCCTCGTGTACACAAGGCTAATCTTGACCTGGCGACCCGAAGATATGATGATGCAACTGAATTCCAGAAGGCGCGTGGATCTGGAGTTTATCGAGACTGCATCAATCGTCAATGATGCTTTTCACTAATCTTCCCTCACCAGTCCAGAGATGGCTGCTGCCACGCTAGCCAAAAAGTTGCCTGCAACGATCCTACCTCTGGGTAAGGGTGGCACTGTGACCAAGCTGTTGCAACTCTGGAGGAATATCAAGAGAATCTGCAGCTCTGGAGAAAATATCACAATTCAGAGCAGGGTTGGTGGCCCTGAAATTGCATTTGGGCTCTGATGTTAAGAGGGAAGTTGTAAAATAGTATTTGTTTTGTATAATCATTTTCCTAAACGCTCTGTTTCTCTGATATTAACTAACCAATTTATAATTTTGGATAGGGGACTGGATTGGGTTTTTGCCCAATCAGTCCTCTGTCCTGTAGGTTAAAGTTATCGCATGATTATACACATCTTTGTCAGTGATATGGCCAACAAGAAAAAGAAAAAAGCCATAAAATGGTTCGGATTTTGTTTGGTATGTTATAAATTAATCATTTTCCCAAATTTTCTGCTTCTCTTTAATTTTTATCTGACCGACTGAACTTGTTATTTTAGTAAATGGGGGTAGGGTTGTTGGTGAGCAGGCATGCCACTGACAAGACAGGGGACGCCTTTGGGATATACCAGCCAAACTCATGGAAAGGGATCCTTTATCCAGACTTTGGGCCACATGGATGTTAAGCACAGAAAATGTACACTATCAATGTATATTTTTTTCAACAAAATAAACATTTAAATAATTAA
>CAUDNR010004345.1:106030-118093 GCA_958430865.1 Entrophospora sp. SA101 | reverse complement strand
AACATTCTTACCATTAACAATATCAAAATCTAACTTAGTTTGCAATCTACCACATCTATTGCATTTTGACAATTCATTGTCCCAATACAGCTCACAATGATAATCCTCATTGTCTGGGTGGATGGGAATCAAAAAAAATCTCTAAGCATCATCAGATTAATTGTTTTTCCAAATCATCTTGGCTGAATGACAAGGGAAACTTTTGAATTGCATTCAATGAATTCAGCAGTCAGGGATATTTTGTCAAGAAAAGTGTAACCTCCATTCACAATTTTACTGAAGTTGTCCCAGCCAATGGGAATGCTTCTTCCTGCAAAGAGAATAGCAGTTCCTCCTATGATAGTATAAAAAAAAGGATTAGTCTCTGGTATAAAAAAGAGTAAAGAGAAATAAAATAAGGAATAATGCACATACATATCATGATTTTTTGTTTTTTTTTTGGTGAAGGTGACCATGGTGGCTCTAGAAGAAATGATTGATTAGAATGATTTCACAAATTACGGAAAATACTCTGAGAGTATATATCTTCTTTATTCTGCAAATATTTACCTTCTTCTGTACATGCTCTCTTCAAGGTATCTTCAGCCAATTTTTTATTATTTGTTTTTCTTATACTTCTCATGTCTGTCTGGCTCAACTATATTTAAATAATGTATCCTGTAGTATAATTGATCATCTTTTTTTTTAAAAATATTCATTATTTACATCTTTAAGTCTAATTTTATTAATAGTATAATCAGTTAACTTCTAAACTCATTATTAGTGTTGGTACAACACATGGACCACGATTTTTTGGAGGCATCTTTAATTTTAATGAATTTGTTCAATTTAGTTTTTAATTTAAGAGAATATTTGTACGTATTTTTGATAAATAATTTAATCAAATGCATCACTAGTCGCACGACAAATTTTGTTAGATGGGGGGTCTTTGTTACATTTTAGATTATTTCTAAATTTGGAAATGACTTGTCCCTATTTAGAAACAATTTAGATCAGTTCAGTTTTATAAAACTAGTAAAATTAAATAAAATTAAAAATTAATCAAAATGAATGTTTTTCGACTTTTAGCAGATTTGATGCATTTAGCATCAATTTTCATTATCTTGTTAAAGATTCAAAAAACAAGATCATGCTCTGGTATGTTTTTATGCATTATAATTCAAGAGGTTATTTATTATTGATGTTCTTGTTAATACATACTTCTTCACATCCAGGTATTTCATTTAAGACACAACTACTTTATGCAATAGTCTTCATTACACGTTACTTGGACTTGTTTACAACTTGGATTTCATTGTACAACACTTTAATGAAAATTTTCTTTATAGCTACGTCAATTTACATTTTATATTTGATGAAATACAAGTTCCGAGCAACTTATGATCCAACTTTAGATACACTTCGTATAGAATTTTTGTTAGGACCAAGCTTAATACTTGCTTTATTGCTTAACTATCGTTTCATATTCCTTGAGGTAAAAGTTAATTTATTGATAATTTAATTGGATTGATTTTTTACCACAGAAATATTATTAATTAACTAATACAACCAATCAAACCAATTCTCAAAAGATTTTGTGGACATTTTCAATTTATCTTGAATCTGTCGCTATTCTACCACAATTATTTATGCTTTCACGTACTGGAGAAGCTGAAACAATCACAACACATTATTTATTTGCGCTAGGTGCATATCGGGCACTTTATTTATTGAATTGGTTATGGCGTTTCCAATATGAAGGATATACTGATTGGATTGTTTGGATCGCTGGTGCCATCCAAACAGCTTTATATAGTGATTTCTTTTATATCTATTATAAAAAGTAAGTAAAATTTTTTTTTAAAAAGACGTCTGACGAATTAACCAATTAGTGTTGGAAATTATTAATTGTTTTTACTATTAACATTTTAGTGTGTTACATGGAAAAAAATTTGAAATACCACAGTAAGTTTAGTAAAATATCAGTTTTTTCAAACATTCATTTTTTTTTATTTTTTGACAATTAGTCGATTGATTATTTTGAAAATTTTCTCTTAGGAATGTCGTGTAAATTCAAATATATATATATATTGGAGAAATTATTAATTTAATATTCAAAATTTTTATTTTATATTTAACATTAATATTTAATATCTATAAATATGCAATTATTATTACTAATTTTAATTAAAGTATTTTTTATAAGTGTATAATACACACATAGAATACGAAGTCATATGAATTATTATCATCATCATACATTTAGAAAATTGTGTAATTTATTCAAGAAAATTTCTTTTATTAGTAAATAAAAATTTCCATTTAACAATTATCTTTTAGTCTTTTAGTCTTTTAGTAGTAATGCTTGATAGTAAAGGATGATATTTTTCAAACTACTCTTAACGTGTCTGTTCTTACCCAATTTACTCCAAGAATTATTATCTCCAATCGCTATTTCAAATGACATTGATGCAGTAAACATATAAGAGGGTGCTCCGTATCCCCTAGCAGGAATACGGGCGAGGTTCCATCCTTGTTTCCCAAGTACAGAGCGGACATTATAGGGGAGAATTGGTTCCGGAGCACCCAAATCTATAACAGATTTATATAATTTCTTTCTTTCAATAGGATCATGAAAATTGTGATAATAACATCAATTCTAATTCCTAATAACTCAAGAGCTGATCCAGTAATTCCTATTAATATAAATTGATCAAAGTATAGACACTAATGCAAAGGGTATTTTTTGGAATCAGTGACAAAAAGGAAGATATGTTCTCCAATATTTTTACATTTATTGTGTTCTTTCTCTACAAGACCTTTTTCTAGCGTTTTTGGTGAATTGCCATTAATCACTCTTTTGCGACTGACTACCTGTTGCTTATCCTGGACAAGGATTGGTGGTGTTATTTTAAAGTGGTTGATAATTTTGCATAAAATAGTAATATAATAATTATTGAATTTTTCTAATAATATAATGAATAATATAATTGTAATAAAAAGAAAGAATTATAATTTATATATATAACTTTTAATTGTGTTGTTAGGCTTGTGAGAAGAAAAAAAATTTTTTTAAGGAAAGATACATACATCCAGTTGAAATCAATTCGAATTTCTATTAAAAGACGAAAAAAATTCATTATCATGAGTTTTTGAATAAATCTCCCATCCATCACTCCTTATGGTCGTTGGATATTATGATTCATGAAATATGGGTATGTAAACTCACCTTCCTCCCCCCGGTTAAACCCAACTAATTCGACTTTTAGCTCCCCATTATGTATCTCATTTAGGCTTGAGAAGAATGTGAGGTTTGCCCCCACTGTCACTAATTGTTCAATATTTGTAATAATGTTATTGTCAAACAATCCTGATTTACCATAACCTTACTGCTACAGAGATTACCAAAGAGTAGATTGGCACAATGAAGCATTGAAAGTATTTTTTAACTTGTTCAATAACTTGCTGCCATTTTTCAGTTGAAAGAGAAATATTAAAAAGTGGTTCACCATCAACATAGTCCATAATATTTACACGCCATTTGTAAATGTCTGAATTTTCTTTGCCAGCATACAACAACTCTGGTGCCCATTCATCATTTGCACAAAATTTACATATTTATTCACCAACTCCAAGTTATCATCCGATTATAGTAATAAAGAGTAAGATCGAAACAATTAATAGTTAATACTAAATATGAAAATAACCTTAATACAGTGCATAATGTGATAAGCCATCGAATCTACCAAACACACAGGCGGATCTTTCAATTGAAGACGAATCTTTCCATTAGTGATATTATGTTGTACTATTTATTATAATAATACCACTACCATGTATTTCTTTGTTCTCCACTTTTGCTGATTTCTAGAAAGCTCTCTGATAGAAATTATCTAACCGTACTACATATTAATGTATATAAAAGAGAGAAATGTTATTAATGTTTGTATAATAATAATAATGATTTTTAAAATAAAAAAAGTACTTTTGTACAACAATTGATTGATCTGCTAATAAAATAAATGTATTTCAGTACACATTACGTGCATTATACGCGGAATCAAAACATACGGAATTAACGTATTTTTTATACGGTTTTGAAAAATTACCCCTTTCAAATTTAGCAGAATTGATACGAAATCAGAACAGAGTTTGTAACATACTGAAAAACCGTATATAAGGAAGGTACGTAATTTGTGACATATTCATACTAATACTGGAAATGTTCATTGATGAGTTCTGTACTTCCTCAGTCTGTTCTTTGTGTGGTGGGTGGTTTGATAAGGCATCAAAGATTCTGGTCTGTCTGACACATTGGAATCGAGATGTTAATGCTGCTCATAACATAAGGAACATTTTTTGCACCTGATCCATTTATAAGGAGGACTTACTGACCTCTTTGCTTGCCATTTAACTGTAGCAGAATATGTCTAGCTGGAAGCAGCAGCAATGATGACTTTCTACGAAGCCACAATTAGCTATAGGGAGGGAGGATTTTCTGATTTAGTGTAATAAGGTTTACTTGTTAATCGTCAAAAGTATTTTATAAGATGTATTTTTGTTGGAAATAAATTTTTTTATCAAATATGCATTCTCTAATTATTGTAGTAATTTCCGGAAGCTAAAAAACTGTTGACTGTATTTTTTTTTATTTTTTCAGTAAGATCAAGCTTAGGCATTTCTGAAGTTACAGCAACATAAAAGATTATTAATCTACATTACAATATCTTAAAACTAAACCAAAAATTCAAGTTGTTAAAATAGATTTTATTTTTAGTGAACTTAATAATTTTGACTTTTGATGTTCACGTTTGAAACAATATCTTGTAAAGGGGTATATGTGCATTCATTCTAATCTATATATGAAAAATGAAATGAGCAGTTTTGGGAAAATTAATAATGTTACACGTGATTATATTTATATTTGAATCCCTTTATTTTATATTAATATTTTTTTTTCTTTTTTTTAAAAAAAACAATACTTGATTTACTGCCTATTATTTTGTGGGAAAGCTTGTTACAAACAAATAAACTATTAATAAATTTTTGGAGTGAACAAAACGTCGTCCCCAAAGTATAAAAAACGCAAAATTGAATCAATGTCGGATCTTTCTGACGAGGAGGCAATGTATGAGGATTCCTATCAGGATTCTGGTATTATATTAATATTGATTACTATTTGGCATTATATACATACATACATACATATATAAATAAAACCATCAAAGAAAAAAATGGTGGTATACTTTGTATAAATAAATTAATCTAACAAAATCTTAAATTTTCAAAATAATATATTCTTTAATAAACAAAAGATGGATTCGTAGGTGACGATGATGATGATGATGCTGAAGAATATGTAGATGAAGATGAGGTAGATTTAAACTTTTCAGAAGTAGTCCCAGAAAAAGATCGTAAAAAAAGTTACCAAGTAGATTTTAAAGTTCATTCCGTTAAAGACATTGTTAAGAATCAGGAAGATGAAATTTCTCATGTATCTATTATTCTTGGCATCCAAAAACAACATGTTGCTACTTTACTTCGCCATTTTCGTTGGAATAAGGAAAGACTTTTAGAACGTTACATGGATGAAGAGAAAGGTGTTTTGGATTCAGCAGGAGTCATAACTGATACGATTAAGGCACCAAAATTTATGAAATCGTCTGGTTTCATTTGTGAGATTTGTTGTAATGATGATAGAAATACGGTCACTATAGCTCTATCATGCGGACACAGATTTTGCAAAGATTGTTATGAACATTATTTGACACAAAAAATCAAAGAAGAAGGTGAAAGCCGTAGAATATTGTGTATGGCAAATAAATGTAATGTAATTGTTGATGAAACGACCGTTGAAATGTTGGTTGATAAAGATATAAATGAAAGGTAAATTATAATCGTTATTACTATTGTTATTGTTATTAAATATTTGTAATAGGAGATTTTTTTAAATTATATATATGCTTATTTATTTCTAATCAATAGATATCGAAACTTACTGAATCGGACATACGTTGATGATAATGAAAATCTGCATTGGTGCCCGGCTCCGAGTTGTGAATATGCAATTGAATGTCATGTTCCACAAGCTTCACTCACCACCATTGTTCCTACAGTTGAATGTCATTGCTGTCATCGTTTTTGTTTTGGTTGTGGTTTACCAGACCATCAACCATCTATTTGTGCGCTTGTTAAAAAATGGATTAAAAAATGTGAAGATGATTCAGAGACTGCAAATTGGATTTCTGCTCATACAAAAGAATGTGGGAAATGCCATTCAACAATTGAAAAGAATGGTGGGTGTAATCATATGACTTGCCGTAAATGCAAGTATGAATTCTGTTGGGTTTGTATGGGTCCTTGGTCGGAACATGGAACTAGTTGGTATAATTGTAATCGGTTTGATGAAAAAAATAGTATTGACGCAAGGGATTCACAAGCAAAATCCCGAGCATCTCTTGAGAGATATCTTCATGTAAGCGTATATATATATATATATATTTATATTTATATTTATATTTGTATTTTTATTATTTATATTAATTGATTTTTTTGTATATAAATATATAGTATTACAATCGTTTCGCTAATCACGAGCAATCTGCTAAACTTGATCGAGAACTATATAATAAGACTGAAAAGAAAATGGAAGAAATGCAACAAACTTCTGATTTATCTTGGATTGAAGTCCAATTTTTGAAGAAAGCTGTTGATATTCTTGTTCATTGTCGTATGACTCTTAAATGGACATATGCTTTTGCCTTCTACCTAACGCGCAACAATGAAACAGCAATTTTTGAGGATAATCAACGTGATCTCGAAGTAGCAGTAGAGCAACTTTCAGAATTATTAGAAAAACCTATTGATCCTGATAAAATCAGTGAATTAAAACAACAAGTATTAAATAAGACAGTGTATGTTGGAAGTCGAAGGGAAGTACTATTGGAAGATACTGCTAGAGGATTATTAGACAATCGATGGGAATTCCAGGTAGACATAACAAATTAAATTGCATGTAATCTTATACTGTAACAATATTGATCGATTTTACACATATGTGATGCTAGTTATTGTCAAAAATCGGATCAAAGAACTTTTTACTATACACATGTGTATTTTGGGTTATAGTTAGTTAGTTGACTGTTTTTTTAGACATCTAAATAATCTTTTTAACAATTAATGGATATTTACAATTATTTATCACATTAAAGATTTAGAATTTGTAATTAATATTAATTTATATATATGTTTCCTTTTTCTTCTTTACCGTACATAGAATATGATTTTATATCAATAAATTTGTAAGAGTAACCAATCAAGATATATATAATATAAATAGGCATACTCCCTATTAATCCATTAATCACATACATATATAAAATTTATATTTAATATTTTTTTTTTTTGTTTTTTTTTTGTAAAAGTATCTTTTGACATTTGTGAAATTTTTTGTAATGCGAATGTCTTTCCAAAAAGGTATTTCCATTTCTTTCATGGGTAAGGTATTTCAGCAAAAAATTAATCTCTCATTGGGAAAGACTTAGTATATATGTATAGTAAATAGTATGGTATTACTTGTATATCAGCGCCTTCAAAGAAAGATTCAATTACTCATGGAAAAAATTCATATTTTCAATAATTAGCTTCTTAAATTGGAAACTAATTATATTATGAAACTAATTAAAAAAAATGCAATCATAATAAATATTGCAATCATAACAAAACTACATTTCATAAAATCAATACCGCGTTCGAATTGTCTTTAGCTCCTGACTTTAAAACATACATAGACAGGTCAATATTGGTGTGTAGGATAACTTTTGCACACACACAAGTTGTGTTAACTTGATGTTCTTCGATTTTGACTTTGAAGTTAAAAACGCGCTTTAGTGTCCGAGGTTAATATTGGTATGTATTACATAGTGACAGATTTAGGTACAGGTTTTATAAGATTTAATTTTGAAGTTGAAGCTTTAAAAATGATAAAACAAAGATGCTAAATTCTTTTGTCGTTGAGTCAATCACTATGGTTTGATAAAAAATTTTTTTTGGCGTTGAAGTTGTTCTTTGAATAATTCAAATTTTATGTTACCCGGAGATGTTGATTTTTCATTATTTCGTTCGACGTGCACTAATAAATTATTAATTAATATTGTCACCGATTAATTTTGGGAGAGCGAACTTAATCGATGACAATAAAGATAATAGGTGAATTAGTTTTGGGTATAATTTGATTATTTCTCAAATCGAAACAGTTATCTTTAAAGTAGTGATGTCAGTCGATGAAAAATTCCCAGCGATTGACTAAAAATTTAATTTTCATAATCAGATAGTTCGCCATTATTGTTATTACCTAATTGTCCACCACTACTATCATTACTTATTGTCATTATTATTTAAAGTATTAAAATTTAAGAACATCAAATTCTGATCAAAAACACGCAAACTCAAACTTGACCTATCTGTTAATATTTTTAAAGGTTCACTATTACTAATATCATTATTATCATTATCATTAAACTGTTACCATTATTATAACTCGATGTTACATATATAGATTTTGTGAATCCACGCACTATGAAATTACTAGTATTTATTAGTAGAAATAAATAAAACACAAAACGCGTACATATTTGTAAAATAAAAATTTATATCACCATTTGTTGAAATTTTTTTCCTTGTAAGAACAAATCCTCAGCTTCCTTTTAATATAACCTTTAGTAAAGAACTCTTCTATAGCTTTTTTAAAAAAGGATCGGTTATAAAAAATAAATTTTCTTTTGTAAGAACTTGGCTTTCTTTATTTTTTTTTACATTCCTTCCACGAAAAGGCATGAAGGTTTTAAAAAAACACTTACTTTTAACTTTTTTTAAATAGAACAAAACAAATAAATCGATTATACTGTATGACTTAATGATTTAACAAGATACCTTGATGTGTGACTTGAATAATTCATAGTATTTGAACAACCTAGTATTGCGCCTTGGAGTTGGTAGAGTTCATAAACTTTACTTTTGTCCCCGATTCGTTTTTCATTTTAGTAACACTCTCTATCTATAGCAAAAAAAATTACATATAGAGGTGGAGTGTTGGTTGTATGGAGAGTATATATACCATTAAAATGAAAATTTTTTTGTCAAAAGATTGTCGAATTTATTTATGTATAAAGTTATTCACTCACTATTTATGATTATCATAATTGTTTTAATTTCATTATCACTTGTAGAATTTTAATTGCAAACAACCACAAGAAGTAAAATGTATTTATTTAATATAGTGTCTAATGGTCATTTTTGCTACAAATTTGATGAAATTCAGAAAAACATAAAGGTATTTGCCTTGTGAACTCAACTTTGGTGGATCGGCTTCTTCAAAACACTTATGTATAAAGTTTTATATGTAAAGTTTGATTTTTCACTATGAAATGTACGACATTTTTGAATTTTTGAGGGATGCCTAGCCATTATTCAATGACTCATTTGTTTGTTTTATATCTACGGAATTTAAATGCTGCGTCTCCTGGACCAATTTATCAAATCCCAAAACAATATTATATAAAATCACATGACTCAATCACTTATTTGTTATCAATATTTGCTTGATATATAGAAATAAAGTTTGTTTCGCATACATACCTATAAATGGGGAGTCAGCGTGGCAAATATAGCGCGAGGCAAATTTGTGATATAAATACTACAATAAATAAATTAGTTAAATTAGTTGGGGCATGTTGCAACAAAACCAGACAAAGTGAACGTTTGTATTACCAAGTATTTCAGGGTTACATTTTCATCCAAGAAAAATTATGTTTATCTATAGATGTTGTTGAGCAGTCGTTGAAAGGGAAGGAAAGAACCAATTAAAGTTCTGTTCTGATGAAAGTTTCAAGAGATAGGTTTTCAAACTTTTATTATCTTACTGATTGAATTTTATCCATGAACCATCTCCTTTTCTAAGGGTCATTTTAATAACAAAATAAAATAGTAATACATTTGGATTTGTTTTAACGTTAACGTCTATATTGATTTGGAATATCTATAGATACTGATTTTTTTACACAATTCAAATGCTCACATGAGGAGTGCATCATCACTTAGAACTCAGAACCCGAAAAATCTGATATTTAAATCATATAAGAATATACTTGTATCAGTTTTTTTATTTTTGTATAATTAATAAAACAATGTCACGCTTATATAGTGTAAAAATTTTAGCATGATAGGAATGGGGGTACAATATTATGCAAAATATATTAAGCAGTTTCTTTTCCTTTACAATGAAGGGAGCATTTTAACAGTTTCTTTTTCTTCATCAGAAAAACCCATGTCAGGTGTTGGTGAAGAAGGTGATGTTGGTGATGATTGTGTAATCTACAAATATAGATAAAATTTGAATTCCACAGTCTATTGTTAATATTTTAGTTTATAACTAACTGGTTTCTTTTTATAAACTTTGAAGATCCAACAAAATAATTTACTCATTTTAGATACGGTGATTAATTTCTCGTGATGGCATATTCTTCTCTCTCTCTCTCTCTCTCTCTTTCTCATAGATAGAGATTGCAAGCTATCAGGGTGAACTAGTGCTTGTGTTTCAGAATTATCCTCGTTTGAATCAACATATGAAATATTATCATCAAAGTTTTCATGTTGATGTAATAGAAACAATTAATTCATTCAGATATATTAAAAGCCAAGTATGAACTGAAATTTTATTTAACTAATTATCTGATGAATAGTCCCAAACATCAAAGTCTGGGATAGCTACCAACGATAAATTCCCAGTAATTCTCCTAATCAAGCAGTGACAAGGATAGGAGTTGCTCTCTGCAAAATAAAAAAACCGCATCATATTTTCCAAGTCCTCATAATTGCTTTTGTCTAACTTTTTCACCTCCGTTAAAGATCGTCGAGACCATAAAACATCAAGAACTTTCCGATTAGAAGATGATAAAGATGTC
Source organism: Entrophospora sp. SA101 (assembly GCA_958430865.1). Classification (NCBI taxonomy): domain Eukaryota; kingdom Fungi; phylum Glomeromycota; class Glomeromycetes; order Entrophosporales; family Entrophosporaceae; genus Entrophospora; species Entrophospora sp. SA101. The sequence continues at coordinate 107,153 of CAUDNR010004345.1, read as the reverse complement.
GAATCAACCATTATTTTTCGATGGGAGCGTAAAAATCCAAGGTAAGGTTTGCTTTTCTGTTTAGCTAAAAATGATATAAGAGCTAGAAAATCAAAAGATTAGAAGCTTAAATGTTTTCTATAGGAAGATGGTAAGTTGCAGAGCTTACTGTTTAACCACTGTATGGCTCGTGAGTTCCTTTAGAAACGAACCCCGAAGTGTGCTCCAAACCATCTTTACGCCCAAGGCTCATGTTGGATTTAATGATTGATATTCTATATACAAAAAAAAAAAAATCTTATTTGAAGGAAAAATAGTGTATTCACTCCTTTTGCTTCACCTTTGATCTTCTCTTGAATAGGTATTATTCTTATAAAATTTCTGTGTTAATTCCATCCTCGACTTTCTTGTGCTTCATTGTTAAAAGGATCACAGTGCTTAAGTGATCAATATAAATAAAATGTCTCTACAATGTACTAGTTGAAAAAAATCTTAAACCTATGCCAAAAAGGGGATTAAAATATCCATTTGTTGTTTTATTTATGTTGATATTATTTATGTCATCGTCATTGACATTGTTATTGGTTGTCAGCGTTATTGACGTTACAGTTACGTCACAAAAAAATAAAAGTATAAAAAGAACAACCAAATCTTTTTTTTTTATTTATCTTTTTTAAAAAAATAATTTTCCCAACCAATTTTCATAAAAATAAAAACTTTCATAAAAATAAAAACTTTTCAAAATAAAAATTTTCAAAAAAGTAAAGAAAATTTTTTTTTTGATAATAAAAAATTTTTTATGCGATGGTGTAACTATAATAAAAACAGTACAAAAAACAAACAAACAAACAAACAAAGAAAATAGAAAAAGAGAAACACGGAGAAGATGTCTGGAGTCAAACAGGATCTGATTGAAACCATCTATTATTCCTGGGCACGTTAAAGAAAAAAAGATTAACGGAGAAACAAAGGAGGAGAACACTTATATTTTAGGTAAAGCAAATAACCTTCAGTATATTTTTTTTACGCGATGGTATAAATATTGTAATGAATTAGAATATAATAAACAATAATTATTGGGAACTGACAGTTAATTATTTAGGAACTGGCTATTATCCTTGCTGGAATATTTAACTAGATGTTT
>CAUDNR010004345.1:93530-98530 GCA_958430865.1 Entrophospora sp. SA101 | reverse complement strand
TTTCTTCAATGTAGGTTTTATTTCCAATTGACTTGGTACACGAAGCTTTTCATAAAAATTATTAAACGATCTTGTAAAGATATCTTTTATTCCTAATAGCAATCCTATATCATCAATGAATGAATAAATATCTTTGAAATCTGCAGGAATCTTGATTTGTCCTAGATGTGACATTGTGTAAGTAGCCCTACCAGCTAAATCCATCACATAAAAATCCACAGTATACTCAATGCATTGAAATCCTAATATTTCAATATCTGCACCTTTAGCTATGGATGAGTCCATACAATCCTTCATAAAAGTACCTAACTGGATCAAATCATTTGAATTTTTGAAAACATTATTTCTTTCAGAAGGTGGACTTACTTCTCCAACAAAAATCACTGAATCAATTTGTTGTTGATGTATTAAAGAAACTGTGAAATCAGGCTGCTTTGCTCTACTGGCTAAGTTTCTTATTTTGCTTTCGTGTAATTCAGTATTAGGCCATTGTACTAAGGTCTTGTCTGGATCATGAAAAAGTCCTTTCATTATCCTGTCCAGATTATTTGTAATTAATGTGATTTCACTGGGATCATTTCGGATTTTTGAAGTAGGCAATGTTCTTAGAAGATCCAATATGGGGCATGCTGCAACAAAACCAGACAAAGTGAACATTGGTATTACCAAGAATTTCAGGGATCAAAATTTAGTCATTTTGTAATGTGTTTATAATTAACAGTTATATAATAATCCCATTTGTTAAGTGATACATAGAATTACCTCTAGATAAAAATAGTTAATATGAAACTCATTTACATCAGGTCTACTATGGAACCTAAGAACTATAGCACCATTAGAAGTATACTAAAAAAAGAACAAGGTGAAAAAATTGCTCCTTACATTTTTAAATTAGCAGATACCAAATCTTTGCAAACATATTTAGACAAAGAAAGGATTACCTATGAAATTTACCATGAAGAAAGAAAAATAATAAGCAATAAACGAACCTTAACATCAGCTCATGATGAACCAAGAAAGAAAAGAAGACTGGCAGAATAAACAATCAAATCATTATTAATCATCATCATCATCATCATCATCCAATTCATCTTCTAAATCGGAAGGAGAATTTCATCATTGGAGAAGGGTTTTTCTTTTGCGAATAATTCAAATAATTCCTGCTAAGAGTAAAAGTAAGCCCAGTCCACCTAGTCAAGCAGCAAGATTATTCATTCTTCAAAAGCTTTCTTTGGAAGTAGGAGTTAATTTTTGGGTTTGATTTTTAGCATAACTATGGTTAATTCCGCCGAGTTTTTCGAAATAGTATTTTTTAGTTCCTGCTTCATTTGGACTAACTCCATCTCCATAAATGTTCCAATCTAAACTTTTAGTTTTATCTGCTGGATTTCGATCAGCTCTCATTTCAGTTTCAATTTCTTCTTTCTTAGCATTGTCAGTTTTGATGTGATAATCAGCGACTGCTCCAATTACATACTGTGGACTGAGAGTAAAGAAATAGTTTAATTTATCTTGTTCAGCAACATTATCCTCAGGAAAAGGAGGAATTCCTTTTTTATCTTTTAAATAATCTTTGAGATGAGTAAAGAAAGGCTCAAAATCATCCAAATCATTCACAATACTTCCAATCTTTTTTAGTTCTAATTCATCTTTTCTAAAGAGTTTTTGGTCTCCAAAATTCTTTCATTGTTCTACTAAAGAAGTAGTAATATCTGCATCAATCTTGAAAACTGAACGAAGATTTTCACTTCTTAATTCTGGATTAGTTAAGTAATTAGTAATCGCCAATAATTCTGCTTCTTCTTCTAGACTAATACCGATGATTTGCTGAGCATTATTTAACTCACTTTTTAGTAAATTAAAATAAGTTGTAATGCTTTTCCCAGTTAGGTTTCTTCCTTCTTTTTTTTCTCAATTATTTAGTCTTTCTCAAAAACTAGCACCTAAACCTTGTCAAGTGCTATAAGTAGGAAGTTTAGCATTTCGAATAGCTTCTAACTGTTCTACTTTAGTGAGATATCCTCTTTCAGTGGTTGTAAGGAGAGTTTCTAGTTTGCCTTCATTTTCTAAATCAGTTAAGAAGTAAATCAAAGTTCTAATCGCAATCGTTTCTTGATAAGTGATAATTTCTTGATTAGATGGATCAGTTAATTTATCTCCTAAATTTTTAAGTTGAGTTCGTAAGTGATTAATTTGATTAGTTTCAAAATCCTTAATTTGATTTTGGATTTGGATCAGTTTTTGTTTTTTATCAGCTTTTTGAAGACTAATTTTAGTTAATTCACTCCTTTTTTTTCCTAATTCCGCATGAATACTTTCTAAACCTACTCGTTTATCAGCTGTAATAGTTTTTCATTCATTTCACACATCTATCATTTCATTATCAATTTCTTTATTCTTGACTTCTCTAGTTAATCATTTGGCTTGATAAGGATTAAGTTCATTACTTCTAACTTTTAATTCATCAAAACTTAAACCTTTCGCTTCCTCTCTAAATTTTACAAGAGTATCCATAGCCTTTTTCACTACCTTTTGGCTAATTTTAGTTCATTTGAGACAAAGCTCGTTAACCTCTTCCTCTTCAAATAATTTTTTCCCAGTCGCATCCAATAAATTACTGATAAATTTCTCGACATACAAAATATAGTTTTTTTTTGCAATATGACGGTTAAAAATTGATGATGAACAAGTTAATTTCTTCTCATAAATGGTTATTTCTTCCTCTCTAATTCTTTCATCCATAATCCCATCTTTACTAATTACCTCATCATAAGCATTAAATTCAACGGCTTCATCACTATTATAAACTTGTCAAAAGAATTTGGGAATTTGACCATTAGCCCAAGTTAAGTGTTTTTCTTCAACATCAAAAGGAGCTTTCAACACATTTGTGCTATTATCAACATATTTCTTTCCAATAATACTGGCATCAGCTCCTCGTCAATAGACAGTATAAGGAGTATCAATACTCTTGTCTGTATCATTAAACTGCAAACAACTCTTCTCACCTTTTTTTATGAAGGGACTATCTTTATAATTGCTATCTTTAGGAAAGAGAGCATGCATGACATAAAAAATATCACTAATATACCTTCTTCTCTCTTTGAACTCTCCTTTACTTATATTCTTCTTTCTTTTTGTATTAGAATAAAGATAGCTCATTAAATCTTTATCATGTTCATTTGAAATTTTAGCATTTCAGTTTATAACTCTCTCAAAAGCACCTTTAAATTTTTTCTTATCACCAGCATCCCAAGCACAATCTGAAGAATCAATATATTTGAAAAGTTTATCTTTATCAATATCTTTGAGAATAGTTCAAATTTGCCCTACAAAATCAGTACTCAAATAAAGTGGATGAGTATAAGGTTTATTATTCCCATTATAACCAGTTTTGATAATGGAACCATAATGTTCGGTGGTAGCTGGAACATCAGATTTATAATTTAATTCTGAAAAATTTTTACCATTTTCAATTATAAATTCTAAAAATTTACGACCTCCTGTGTTAACAATTCTAAGATCATCTTTTAAAGCAGTAACTGCAGTGTCAACCTTATTTTCTAAATTAGTTTGTTCTTGAAGAACTTGAGGATTATATTTTTTTTCTAACTCAGTAATTTCTTTGGCAACCTTTTCTTCTTCTTTTGATACTTTGGCAAAAGTAATTAATGCTTCCTTTAATTTTAAATCCAAAGTTTTATTGTTTTTTCTAAATAAGACAGTTTGGTATTCTTTTACCATTTTATCAACTCTTCTTTCCTCATTTTCATCCTTTTCATTAACTAATTGGTAAGCAATGGAATTATTTCTTCTTTGCTCCATTAAAGCAACAAGTAAAGCATTACCATTAGTAGACAATCCTGTTTCAGAAGTTTTTTCAGTAACTAAATTAGCCTCTGCTTTTTTACAATTATTTAATAATTCAGCAGTATCTTGGAGAAGAGAAACATCCAAAATACCATTAGGAGTTAAAAGAGAACTATTAAAGATTTCTTTTTCTGGTTGAGTGAGTTCACCACCATGATAGTCAGGATATTCCTTTGTTTTTTTGATTGTATTGATATCATTTTTATTGAATGTCATGATTTTACTTCCTATATTATATTTTAATATTAATATCATTAAAAGATTAAATATAAAGAATTTAATAAAAACTAATAAAGTAATAAAATTTGCAGTTGACTGAAATATTTTTATTCATTATCAGCATAGATTGGTTTGGGACAAGTGATATCTTTGTATTCATCGGGCGAATATTATGATAAAGATACTCTTGTCTTTTGTAGTCCAAAGGAGGTGGTGTTAACACTAAAATAGATAAAGCTCTAATTTCTTCAAAAATATCTGATTTCTTGGTTTTCAATAAATTGAATTCAGTAAAAGGTCCATAGCAATTTCCTGAGCTTTGACCACACCAAGGTTAGATGCTTCAAAAAGAAAATGTTGATACTTTTGTAAACCATTCAGTTTCTTGAAATAAATTCCCAAAATTGCTTTAATATCTAAGTATTGAAATCCTTTTCCACCTTCATAACACTGTGCTTTATTTAATCCTGCTGGACTAGACTTTTTTATTACCTCAACCACATGATCTAGACAATCTACTCTGGTTCTTCTATAGAGTTTTTTAATCATACCAAAATTACCATCACATTTAAATTTGGTATGTCCAGGAATCATGAAATTCAATTCAATACTTTCATAATAGCCACAAATTACTAAATATAAATAAAACCAAATAGTGGTGTTATTTTTATTTTGTCCACCTGCATTATCACAAGTAATCTTTAAATGCTTTTCACCTTTATTCAATTTTTTAATTCCATCAAAAATCATGCTAAGGGTGCCATTAGGACCTTTTCCTATAATTTCACTTTCATTAAGAACATAATTAATTTGTTCCCTTATTGCTTCATCTTGATACCAAATAAATGAACTTTACATGGACTAAGATAATAGATTTTACTTACTTGTTGATCTAAATGTGGCACATGAAC
>CAUDNR010004345.1:80234-82734 GCA_958430865.1 Entrophospora sp. SA101 | reverse complement strand
TTAACGGAGGTGAAAAAGTTAGACAAAAGCAATTATGAGGACTTGGAAAATATGATGCGGTTTTTTTATTTTGCAGAGAGCAACTCCTATCCTTGTCACTGCTTGATTAGGAGAATTACTGGGAATTTATCGTTGGTAGCTATCCCAGACTTTGATGTTTGGGACTATTCATCAGATAATTAGTTAAATAAAATTTCAGTTCATACTTGGCTTTTAATATATCTGAATGAATTAATTGTTTCTATTACATCAACATGAAAACTTTGATGATAATATTTCATATGTTGATTCAAACGAGGATAATTCTGAAACACAAGCACTAGTTCACCCTGATAGCTTGCAATCTCTATCTATGAGAAAGAGAGAGAGAGAGAGAGAGAGAAGAATATGCCATCACGAGAAATTAATCACCGTATCTAAAATGAGTAAATTATTTTGTTGGATCTTCAAAGTTTATAAAAAGAAACCAGTTAGTTATAAACTAAAATATTAACAATAGACTGTGGAATTCAAATTTTATCTATATTTGTAGATTACACAATCATCACCAACATCACCTTCTTCACCAACACCTGACATGGGTTTTTCTGATGAAGAAAAAGAAACTGTTAAAATGCTCCCTTCATTGTAAAGGAAAAGAAACTGCTTAATATATTTTGCATAATATTGTACCCCCATTCCTATCATGCTAAAATTTTTACACTATATAAGCGTGACATTGTTTTATTAATTATACAAAAATAAAAAAACTGATGCAAGTATTTGCTTATATGATTTAAATATCAGATTTTTCGGGTTCTGGGTTCTAAGTGATGATGCACTCCTCATATGGACATTCGAATTATGTAACAAAATCGGCATCTATAGATATTCCAAATCAATATAGACGTTAACGTTAAAACAAATCCAAATGTATTTCTATTTTATTTTGTTATTAAAATGACCCTTAGAAAAGGAGATGGCTCATGGATAAAATTCAATCTATATGATAATAAAAGTTTGAAAATTTATCTCTTGAAATTTTCATCAGAACTTTAATTAGTTCTTTCTTTCCCTTTCAACGACTGTTCAACAACATCTATAAATAAACATAATTTTTTCTTAAATGAAAATGCAACCCCGAAATACTTGGCAATACAAATATTCACTTTGTCTGGTTTTATTGCAACATGCCCCGACTAATTTAACCAATTTATTTATTGTAGTATTTACATCACAAATTTGCTTCGCGCTATACTTGCCACACAAACTTTATTTCTATATATCAATAACAAATAAGTGATTGAGTCGTAATATTGTGATCGTTGTTCGACGCAGCATTTAGATTCCGTTGTGCCAAAGTTGATCGTACTTGGTTTGGTATATGTGATTGTCATCGTGGTAGTTATAATTCTGTTTATTATTATTATTATTATTATTATTATTATTATTATTATTATTATTATTATGTAAATAACGAATAAACGGACAAACAATGAATGAATATGATAGATATTAATATACAAAAAAAAGTGCATAAAATAAAACAAACATTAATGATTTTTTATTAGTAAATTACAATGTGTTACAATAAACAAAGGAAAAAAATATAAGTAATTTTGAGAATTCTAGCACTCTAAACCCCTACTTTATTGATTATCCAACTCTTCATACACAAACATGCTCTTGCAGTTTCTGGCAATAAGCAATTCCGCACCTTACTGATTGTATTTCCAGCAACTGAGAAAGCACGTTCTGATGGAACATTTGTTGCTTGTATTGTAAGATAATCCCGTGCCATTAAGATAATTTCAAAAATCTTTTTTTACAATTTGCCAAAAGACCATTTTTTACAATTCAAAAAATCTTTTTACAATTCACGCCAAAAGTCTATTTTTTTATTTAAATGATCTGTTAAGATAATTTCAAAAATCTTTTTTTACAATTCGCCAAAAGACCATTTTTTACAATTCAAAAAAGTATATTTTTTATAATTTAAATAATTTATTAGGATAATGTCAAAAGTCTTTTTTTACAATTCATGCCAAAAGTTTATTTTTACAATTTAAATGATCTGTTAAGATAATGTCAAAAGTCATTTTTTTTTACAATTTGCCAAAAGACCATTTTTTACAATTCAAAAAATCTTTTTGTAATTCACGCCAAAAGTCTATTTTTTACAATTTAAATGTCAAAAGTCTTTTTTTACAATTTGCCAAAAGACCATTTTTTACAATTCACATCATAAGTCTATTTTTTAGAATTCTTTTTACAATTTGCCAAAAGTCCATTTTTTAAAATTTAAAATGATTTATGTCAAAAGCCTTTTTGCAATTTGCCAAAGGTCCATTTTTTTTATACAATTCAAAAAAAACCATTTGCAATTCGCCAAAAGACCATCTGTTAATATTAATTAAATTTATTTGAGGTCAAAACCACTTCGCATTTTAATATCCGTTTTTGTCATTTTCATTTACCTTCCTTCATTCCTATTGGTCAATTTAGTGATTGGCAAAACAAA
>CAUDNR010004345.1:31305-46972 GCA_958430865.1 Entrophospora sp. SA101 | reverse complement strand
GCTTCATCTTGAATACCAAATAAATGAACTTTACATGGACTAAGGTAATAAATTTTACTTACTTGTTGATCTAAATGAGGCACATGAACATTTTGGGCTCAATCATAACTATAATGAGCAGTGGCATCAATACTGCAATATTGTGTTTTATCCTTTGAATATTTTTGGTTAACCAGTTTTCTTTGTTCTTCTGCTAATTTGGTGTTTTTATTGTAATAATTTCTTTCTAATTTGGCCTTTGATAGGTGCTCTTTAACCTTTTGAGCAAATCTTTAGCTTCATCCTCTTGGTGGACATTATAATGTAAACCATCTCTAAAATGCTGACAAGTATCACACAAATCAGTCCTTGGACTCATAATTTGAATCTCTGGTGTCAATTGATGTCACAACTTCCTAAAAGCATCATACTTCAAGGAATTCAATTTGCTATCTTCCTCTAAACCAGCTAGAAAATCTCTGTGGACTGATTTATAACTCCTTTCAGCTGGTAAGAATACAATTGATTGAGTTATTCTGTTAATACTTCTTCCTGGACTTGGTAATCCATGGACTTCAGCATAATTTTCAAGGAAGTTTTTTACTACTTCAGCAATATTTTTATCAATTACCATTTTGGTTTTTCATTGAGGCATCTTCTTTATATTGCCATGAACTCTTGATATAAGTCCATTGTTTATCAGATGATTTCTGACATTTTCAAAATAAGTCCTACCAATTCCTAACATATTGAGATAAGTTTCTTGACAAAGGGGTGTATTGTGATCCCAATGATAGAAAGTTCTTTTACTAGATCTAATTTTCTTCTTAAGGCGTCTGCTAGTGCTTATTAATCCCCCATCCATTGCCTTAAGTTGAGCCATTAAAATATGTCTTGCTCAGACTTGGAAAGAGCTTGAAAGGATTCCCTTAATGCTGCAAATTCTTCCTTAGGAATTCTTGAAGAACAACCACAATCACAACCTTTTTCTAAAAAATCAATTGCTTTTTGATATTCATTAGAACCATTGTATTTATTACCTTTGTTAATATTTTTCATATACACTTATCCCTATATATATAATTTTATGTTCACTTTGTAAGTTTTTATATGTAAGAGTCTATCTCTTATTTTTCAAATTTAACCTAGAAGTCAAATTACTTCTAACAATCAATATTTATTTCTGGAGAATAATTATTTCCTACTTCCTTTGTTCATTCATGTTTTTTTGATCTTTTCATTCATATATATAAATTACAATAAATAAATAAATAATAACATAATTATAATGTGAAATAAATTAATGCTCTCCAGCATTATCCACTTTCACTAATTAACAATTAATATAATATGAATATAAATAATGTGTAACTCTTTATTCATAATAACTAATTAACATAACTCTGGTACATGAATGTATGTGTTGCATTTATGGCATTCTCAAGTTATGACCAAAATAAACAATGAAATAAGAATAGAACAGCCGCAACAAATATTGTCACAATTTAACAATTATTATATTATAATTTTTTTTTAACAATAGTGAATAAATACATAATACTTGAAAGCATTTTTCAAAATTAATGTTTACATATAACATCTTTATGTTCATTTGTGAATAAAGGAAGACACAACTACTTTTACTAAACTCAATCATCTATTAAAAAATGTACATTTACTAGTATGAGATCATTTACAAAGGGTTATCATTTAAAAGTTTTTTATAATACAAAAAGTAACTTCTTTCCAGCAATTTAAAATTAAATTGATTAAATTTAAAGACAACATAATATCTTTATCTTTAAATAAAGAAAAAAAAATTTTTTTTCATGTAAGATGGTAAAGATGTTATATTATTATTATTATTTATTTGAATGTGCGCATTTGTAAATTTGTGTGTAACAAAAAAAATTTCCATAAAATCAAAATATGATCAACAAAAATTAACCAAATTATTGTTTTTTTTATTGACGCGATTGATTTTTTTAAAAACAATATATTTTTTACATATCATAGCTACTTTAGAATAATATTTTATGCTGTAAAATAATACAAAAACGCATATAACAACATCTTGTCAAAAATAATCAATCAAAATAATTTTCATTCTAAGTAAAAACTCTACGCAAACTTTTTTCTTATGATCATGTTTGTCTTTTCGCGTCAACTATCCAACCTTCTTTGAAACTTCCTTTGAACTTTCAAGATGCAATCTTTTTTGAAACAGCAAAAGATTATTTTTTAGAGACTTTTCGGGAATATAAAGCTACAAAAAATGAACGTTTTAGTCCTTCTCAATATGGAATATATAAGCAGCAATTACAAAAACTTGCAGGTTTAGAAGAACTCCAGTATAAATGCTACAAAGAAAAAGCTCAAACTGCATTAAATGTCTTTGAGGTAAGGACAATTTCAAAAGTCCTCAGCTATTGCGTTCTTTGGAAGCTGGCGGATCTAATCTTCTGAAGGAAGGTTTCTGAAACAAGCTAGGAGCTTACCTAGTTTCTAAAAGAAGCTATCCTTTGTTAGAAGAAGTTTCTGAAAGGAAGCTAGATCTTGCTCAATCTTTTAGAAGTTTCTAAAGAAGGAAATTTTGAAATAGTCTTACTGGGAATATTTTCTCATTATTAAACTTTTTATTATTAGAGCCAGCAAAGAATACAAAAAAAAGAAAAGAAAAAAAAATTAAAAAGTAAGCTAAAAGAAAGTCAACACAAAATAAGAACCAAAACATTGCAAAATGCAGAGCCTGATCAAAGATCACTCAATGATACTGTTAATACCATAACTGAAATTTTGCGAAATGCAAGACCTAATCTAAGACAAATCAATGACACTGTTAACATCATGCCTCTCAAAGATCATGACCTTCAAAAACTCATTGACGTGATTAATAATAATATTCGTAATGCTACACATGGTAAAGATATCTCAAAGGAACACTATCAATTTCTAGTTTGTGGAGGAACAGCTGGTATCGGTAAATGAAATTATCTTACGCTTACATTAGTTTACTTTAACAAGCAACTGAAACCTTCTAATTAATTGTATTCTAGGCAAGACACGACTAGGGCTGGAAGTTTTTAACATTTTGCAACATCACTGGACACTGCCAACTGAATGGTCAAGCAATGGTTCAGTTCATACCAAGTACTTGCGTCTCGACTTTGGAAATGATGTGATATTAGATGTTTATGATTATGATATATCTGCATCGATAATTATTGGTATACGTATGGCCTATGAATTTTTCATTAAAGGAAAATATGATATTCAGTTTCGTGAGTTTCGCCATGAGGCTCTCAAGAATAAGGACAATTTTAACATTGATTTTGTAATCACTGCTATCAGAAGTTCTCTATGCCTTGAAACAGGTCAGCGTCTTTTTTTGTTTATCCATATTGATGAATTTCAAAAAATTATCAATTTTGACGGTTGGAATGCAGATACAGAGAAACCATCAAAAGGACTATTCAGATGTATGATGTATGAACTTGGGCGTTATATGACATATCAGAGTCCACAGTGTATCTTTGTACAAACATTTCTTTCTGGGACGGAACCACACAGTATAATACGAGCAAATGAACCCACATCGTACTCTTGGTATTTTGCCGAATGTCCATTGTTGTCAATGGCTGCACGTATTCAGATTATGGAACATTTTGTGGTACATTACGACTCTTCTAATGATTGGAAATTGAAAATGTGGATTCACCAATTGTTGTCGGATACTGGTGGCCTTCCACGTGCTCTGGAATACTTATTAGAACATTTTTTTGGTGTAAATTATGATTGGATACAATGGTTTTTAGATGAAATTGACAAACATAACCCAAACAACTTTTTTAATGGAATTGCATTTGATCTCAACAAACGGTATGCAGTGACAACATTTGCTGAGGAACGGCGATAAAGACTAGTGCCGTAAATTATGATGATGGTAGTAATTGTATTTACGGCATATAAAAAGTGGTTGCAATTACCTTTGCGACCACTTTTGCAACCATCCTTTTTCCTTTTTTGGATTATGGCACTAGTCTTTAAACGGCGAAGCCTTACTTGGGCACTTATACATTATTGTATTGGGTTGATCCCGGTAATGAAAACAGATATTCTTTCACAAGAGTATCCTGGCGAAACATTCGAAGTATTGGAGTGCGATAGACATCTTGTTCTTAAGTATCGTGGTGAAAATAAATATGTGGTTCAAATGCCACTTATATTTCTCTATCTATATAATCAAGTTCTTCACATGGCTACAAACATTCTAGATGGTATTTTTACTCCTCATTTTATGTTACAGTGGCAAGATTGGGAATGTTTTGTAGCAGAATTTGAAGCATTTCACAACAATGTTCTAATTGAATTGGGTAAAGAAGTGCAATCACTCCGAGAAATTTATCGTGGTGCTTATGGTCATAAGAATACCTTAGAATTACGTATTAAACTTCGTCCTCTTACTGTTCGCCGTATAAGAGAACAATTTCCCTGTCTTAAACTTAGTGATTCTATAGATTTTAATGAAGTAGACTGGAAATCTAATAGTATAATTATTAATGGTTGGGCAGCACCATTTGCGGACTGTTTTCGATGTGAAATTACTGATGACGAGCATTTTCTGTTCATTTGCTCCCAACAAAAATGGAAAACAAATACTATTTGTATTGAAGATATCCTAGCTGAACATGAAAAAAATATTAAGGCATTTGGAAAAGCGCAGGAGCCACTTAGATCTGAATTTAAAAAGTATAGGCTCATTACTGTGGTCTTCACTAACCAGCCTTTTTCTGGGAATTTCGCAAACATTCCCTTAAATTGCTTACTAATCTGTCAGCAAAATTTCCAAGATTACTTTGGCCATGTCTTTGCTTCCCGTGCTGCATTTGCAATTACAAGGGATAGCAACCCAAATTTCATTAATCCTGATCGTTTATGTGCAACACTTAAAATTCCTAAGAAACTTTCTGGTGAAATTAGTCGAAAAAGGCCTTTTCGATCACGAAATGAAATAATTGAAAAGATTCCTGAAATGCAGAGCCATCTGGATGCTGTAAAGATGATGTCATTTTTTCCTTATGGTGATGATGTGAGAGCTTTAGATTCACCAGCGAAGAAGCAGCATACTGAACTTTACTATAATATTGAATGTCAACGTATGTGTCATACTAATTTAAATGATACAGATAAGGAAAATTTGTGGTTGCAATGATACAAGAAGAGATCAATTTTTATATATAATATAATAATTTGATATTAAAAAATGATAAATGCTTTTTTATTGAACTGTGTTCTAATTTTTCGAGTAATTCATTCAAATGATTTAATAATTGTAATGAAAAACTTATTAATTAATTCGTTCAATTTGTTAAAATTTTTTCAAAATTTTTTTTCAATTTTTTCTTCTTTGTAACATTTGCATAAATATATTTAACGTTAAGTTAAGAATGGATGAAAAGTCTGTATTCAATTTTTATAATGAAAAGTCTTGTCTGTGTTCAGTTTATCATGAAAACTCTTGTCAATCTTGCCAAAAGAAATACCAATAAGGAAATTGTTTGCATAAAAAACTATCAACCTTTCTTATATATATGTAAAAAAAAAAAAAAAATATTAGCTTTAGTTTTACAAATATATCCAAATTCTTTAGTTGAAAATTTAATTGAGTAGGAAAGTTACGTATTTAAAAAGGGAAAAAATAAGAATATCATTATTTATGACAATGATCTTGTATTAAAAAGAAATTTTTTTTAAGATATGCACGTATATGCATAATGATTTTAATTTATACTAAAAACAAGTAATAAATAAATTATTATATATTTCTAAAAAAATAATCATTGAGACTTGATATTTATTGAATGTACTAAAACAGACGAACAGATGCACTAATAGTTTTAAAGATGATTGTTTGTCAAATAAAATCATGAAAATTATCACCTTGAGAATTAAAAAATATGAAGATAGAGAATTACCAGCCTTACCTAAAAAGCAAAAGCAAAGCAGACTATTAAAATTCAAAAAGTTAGTAAACAAAGTTAAAGAAAAGAGCAAGGAGAAGTTTCAAACTCATGTTTTGGAAAAGTTTGAGGCTCATATCTTACAACCAAAGTAAACAGAATGAAACTAGAGTACAGAGTTTTGGAATTAGTAAATGGGGATGAACAAGAATGTAGTTATTGCTTTATAGATTATAGTGACCAGACTAACCTTGATTTTAGCACTGCTCCTGCTGCCTATCAGATGGTAGCACATACCAAGTCAGAACAATACTTTGATATATCCTTTATCTGTAAAGATTGTAAATTGGAATATGATAACAATGTTCTCCCAAGATGTGAGAAATACGATAGGTTAATGAGAAATAAGAGTCTATGTTATTGTCATAAAGAAAAAAAGAAGCAAACCCAATCTCTTACTAACAGGGAATTAGTTGCCCAATCTTTCAGTTCTCGCCTAGAAAATAAAACTAGAGAACTAGAAAAAGAGTTATCAATTACCAAAGAAGAATTAAAAGTTGAAAGAGAGGAAATAGACAAGTTTCAAGAGAAATCAGAAGAGTGAGGTAAAAGGCAAAAGCAAGAGTTATTAGATAAGATAAAAAGTTTAGAAGAGAAAATTAATCATCTAGAAGAAGAAAACAGGAAATTAAAAGATCAACAAAATGGTCAATTAACTGCTCAAATTGAAGTTAAAGAGATTAAAAGATGATCTTGATTGAAAATAAAAAAGTAATTGAGGAAATTTCTCTCTATATAAATTGAAATTCATCCACTATTAAAGAAAATGGTAATTATTTTCCTTTTAGGGATTTTTGCTTTTTATTAGGTAATAATGCATCATCATGATGCTTTCTTTTTCTAACATTTATTATTTTTCTTTCCTCTTGATAAATTTCATAAGTAATCCTTTCTTTTCTTAGATAAGCTTCAAGTGTTTGAGTGTCATTTATTTTGAAAATGTAAGGAGCAATTTTTTCACCTTGTTCCTTTTTCAAAATACTTCTAATGATGCTATAATTCTTGGGTTCCATAGTAGATCTGATATAAATGAGTTTCATATTAACAATTTTTTTTTATCTAGAGATAATCCTACAATATCATGATCACAATTGTGATGTTAAAAAACATTATTGATCCCTGAAATTCTTGTAGTACCAATCTTCACTTTGTCTGGTTTTGTTGCAGCATGCCCTACATGAAGTTGACAAATGATTTTCAACTGTTTTATATTTAGCTATCTTTCGAGAGTTTATGGTACAGTCAGACCTCCATAAATGCACCCCCTTGGGACCAAGGGACAGCATGCATTTATTGAGGGTGTGCATTTATGGAGAGAAGCAATTTCATTGGTCACAAATGATACACAATATTTTAAATACAGTAATACTAAAATAACTATCCATTGTAGTTTGTTTTGATGAATTTACTTTTTTTATATTGATATATCTTTCAATTTTATTAACCAATTTTATTTGTTTGTAGTGTTATTTTTATTGCTGTAATAAAAATGAATGTACAGTTTCAAGACCTTTAATGCTTCCTCAAGGCTTAATGCCATCTTCTCAAAATTGTCAGCAGGTACATTCATTTTATTTTTATATATTTCTGCAAGTTCTTTGATTATTTTATCATCATCTGGAACCTCACAGACAATATTTTCTTCAGGGATATTCAAAAATTCATCAACTTGCATTTTATGAAAGCATTTAGTGACACAGTCATGAAATTGGATTACATTACATATTGGAAATTATCCAATCAAATCAAAAATTTTGCCGATGATTTCTAAATTTATCCTAGTTACACGATGAATTTTATACATTAGTCATGTGGGGTGCATTTATGGAGGGAGTTTTCATATGAGTGGGACTGAAAAAATACCGTGCAGTGCAGAGTATGGAGAGTGTGCATTTATGGAGATCCGACTGTATTTGGAGCTGAGTTTGTAGATCAATGGATGTTGTAGATCAATAAATAAATTTATTTAGTTTGCTCTAGCATTATTGTTAATTAAATGCATAATGTGGAAATGACCATTCCTAAAACGGCTAACTTCCAAAAAAAAAAAGAAAATCAAAGAAAAATTCAATATAAATATATTCATGCAGTTTATTGTTTAAATGTTACAGAAGGAAGAAGGAAGAATCATAAAATAAATTATAAAATATATATATATAGTAAATAAATAGTAAACCAAATGGTAATAAATTAGGGTTATTGTTATTTAATAAAAAACTTTTTAGAAACTTTTTTTATGAATGATATCAGGATCTTCTTGATATTCTTCAGCTGAAACCCACATCTAAACAAATTTAAACATATGTTAATATGTTATCAATGATGATGTGATAATTTGGTTTTTTTTGTATTACCTTCTTGAAAGTGCTTAGAGCTGCTAATATAGATCCACCTATCCATGTACTATATTTTCTTTCTGAAGGTGCATAAATCTTAATTTTAATATCTTTGACGGCCAATTTCCTCACCTCATTCAGCAATCTTGTACCAAAATCTTGATGATGGTAATGATGATGATGATAATTATAATGGTGATAATAATAATAATAACAATAAGTAAAGTAAAACAAAATATATTACATATGTACATGCACACACATCTTAATAATAAATTTACCTTTGTAAAGTGTTGATCCACCAGACAACACAACATTTGCAAATAAAGACTTTCTTAAATCTAAATCTACTCTATTAATTGAATCAACAACAACTTGGTGAACGCCTGCATACTCTTCTCCAATCAATTCTGGATTGAATAAGATTTCGGGTGCTTTAAATCTTTCAGTTTTCAACTATTACAGTATTGTAATAAATTATAATAATAAATAGCTTTAAAAGTTGGTTAATTAATTCCAAAAAAAAAATTGTATACATTTATTTACCTTGACAACATTACCATCAGGCAATACATAATCACTAAATTCTCTACTGGTATCTTTTTCTTCTTTATTCGGATTTATTGCAACATAACAAGTCTTTTCTTTTATGGTACGTACGACTTCTTTTTCTGCAGTGGTATGAAAATTATAACCAGATCTACGAAGAAGTAATTGTAAATATTCTGTAACGTCACTATAAAAAAAATTTTTTTTTTTTTTTTTGAGAAAAGAGAAAGAAAGTCAGTCATATAATGATAATTATAGTAACAGTAAATAGTGTTGATAATGTTGTTGATTGATAATGTGCTAATATTAATAATAAATAGAAATATAGTAATATTATTAATAATAATACTTTACCGGCCTGCAATATCAACTCTACGAATAGCATGAGGAAGAGCAAATCCTTCATATACTGGTACAGCATGAGTTACACCATCACCGGAATCAAGGACTATACCAGTTGTTCGACCTGAAGAATAACTAACGTAAAAATTTTTTTTTATAAACAAAAAATTTTCAACTTTTTTAAAAAAAAAGATTATCTCTTTCTCTGCATCTATACTTACAGACTCAAGACAGCTTGAATTGATGTGAACAAAGCTGGTGCATTGAACGTTTCAAAAAACATTTGTGCAGCAGAATCTCTATTATTTCTTGGATTAAGTGGAGCTTCAGTCAAAAGGACTGGATGCTAATAAACAGAAACCATTGTAATTAAATGCATGTGTTTGTTCACGTTATTATATAATAATAATAATATTCATACTTCTTCTGGAGCAGTTTTTAATTCTTCCTCATAAATATATTTCCATATACGTTCCATATCGTCCCAATCAGATACAATTCCATGTTCAATCGGATACTTTATTTTGAGAAGTCCTCGTAACTCTTGAGCTTTACGTCCAATAAAAACATCACCTTCTACAGCACCTGCCATAATACGTACATGTTTTGGACGTCCAACACTTTTTTTTTAAAAATTCAAATATTATGTTTTCTTGAAATACATACATATATATAAAAGTCTTATTTGAATTTAATAAATAATGCATACTATGAGGGAATAAGACATTTTGGTTGATCATCACCGGCGAAACCAGCTTTAATCACCCCAGAGCCCTTAAGAAGAATAACAAAATGAAATAAGAAAATTATTCTACCATTACTTATATGATATACACATCTCTTTTATATACATACATTATCGATTACAACAGGTTGATTAGTCAAAACGTCCTCGTATTCCATATTTGCTTGTTTTTTTTTTTGTTTGTCTTTTTTTCAATTTTTTCAATGTAATACACAGAATTAGGAGATCTATAAAGTTTGAACTTGCGGAAAAACTGTGCAATTATAATTTTATAATTTGCTCAATGTGCGTGTTGCACGAATTTCTATGTTTTATATAAAGAAAAAAAAAACTTGAGATCATATAAATGGCAACTCAACAAATAAGTAACCCCTCACCTCCAAAACCATGGGAAAGAGCTAATAATAATAATAATAACAACAACAACAACAATAATAACCCCAACCAACTTGCAATTTCTAGATCTACACCATCAAATTTACAAGGTCCTCCTATATTAAATAGTTCTACTACAACCAACAATTACAACATCAATAATAATGATTCAACACCAGTTGTTCCGCCCAGACCTACTACTACATCAATGAATACTGGTACAACAAATAGAAGTAAGTTTATTGAAATCAATTAAATCAAATATAAATTAATATTAATTAATAATCAATTAATCATACATAGATTATGGATCTTATGGTACAGGATATTCACCATACTCTAGTTATAACTCATATGGCAGCTCGTATGGCGGCTCGTATGGTAGCTCGTATGGCAGCTCGTATGGTGGTGTTTATGGGTCACCATACTCTAGGTATGGAAGTTATTCATCGCCATACAGTAGATATGGTTCATATGGTGGTGGATATGGTGGATATGGCTCTTATAATTCATATGGTTCACCATATAATCGCTTTGGTCATGGTAGTGGCGGTGGTGGAATGATGGGACCAGGTGGACCAGATGAAATGTCACTTACACAACGAATGGAGGCCAATACAGCAGCAGGCTTTCAAATGATTGAGTCAATAGTGAATGCATTTGGTGGATTTGCTCAAATGTTGGAATCAACATATTTTGCTACACATTCATCATTTATGGCAATGGTTGGAGTTGTTGATCAATTTGGCAGTTTGAGAAATTATTTGGGTCAAGTTTTAAGTATTTTTGCATTGATTAGATGGATAAAGCATTTATTTTACAAACTGACCGGTAGACAGCCACCAGTTGATCCTAGTAATTTGAATGTGGCTGATTATCAACAATTTCAAGAGCAACGTAAATATTCTCGACGACCTTTATTATTTTTTGTAATTGCAGTTTTTGGATTACCATATCTTATGCATAAATTTATACATGCTTTCTCTGCTGGTAGACGTCAACAACAGCAACAACAAAACTTATCATTTGATTTAGCAAATTCTTCTTCCAAAACTATTCTAAATGATAATATTAATGATGTTGGTAGTAGTAATAATAATAATAATTTATTAGCCAATCTTGAAATGTGTCAAGCAACTTATGATTTTAGAGGGGAGTCACAGGTTGAATTAACATTCCAGCGTGGTGATATAATTGCTATTTTGAGTAAGGTAGATATGTGGGGACAACCTTCTCAATGGTGGAGAGGCCGTTTAAGAAATGGGGAGCAAGGATTGTTTCCAGCTAATTATGTAGAAATCATTAAGAAAGAAGATAATATTAACAATACTACTACTGCTATTAAATAAATTATTTACTTTTATGGACTTAAGAATTTCTATTTAGGCTATTTATATAATTCATATAATTTATATTTTATATATTATTTGTATATTTATTATATATTATGGAGTTAACGAGGAGTGGAGAAAAAGGAGAATGCATTGTTTACAAGTTGATAAATAGATTAAAAATATATATACCTAGTGTGTATATATAGATTTCTATCATATCCCTAATTAATCTTATTTTTTTTGAGAAAGAATGCAATATATATACACGTGAATCTATTTTAAAATTATAACAGTCTATTCTTAATTGAATATCATATTTCGCGTTTTATAATAGTGGTCACGATCATAGCCAACTGTTGGTCACAGATTTTGAATAAAGTGTGCACAGTTAATTATTATATTTTTGAATTGTACATTTTTCTTTCATGGACTTTACAAAATCTGATTACTTTCCTACCCTACATATAAAAATTTCTATGGAAATTCTGGTAAATGCATCAGGAAACTTTCGAGTTTAAGGATTCCCCCAAATTTTTATTAGTAGGGATCCTTCGCCGCCCGCGAAGAACCCTTGAAAAATATCCCCGAAGATTCCTTGATTTACTATTAGGGATCCTTTAAGGATCCTTCTATATTCAACTAGAAGGGGAAGCAAGCAAAAACTAATGGTAGTATTAAAAGCGTAGAAGAAAAGTTTTGACTTTGCTTGTACGAATTGAAATTTTTAAACAAATCCAATTTCAAATGTCATTAATATTATTATTAACATTAAATATTAAGAGGGTAGAAGAAAATAGTGATATTATTATTATGTTAAATACACATTATAACATTTACTTTCAATTTCAAAGTGGTATATGGATTCAATTTGTTAGTTCTCATGTAGTGAAGTAAGATGTAATGTATTTGTAAACGAATTAAATAATAATTAACTTGGAAAACCAACCAAACCTTTTTAATTTACTATTGATTTAAACATGGTTGGATGGTGGTGTGTTTGAGGGTATTTTTTTATCCAGGTATATGTTACGAAATTAATTCAAAGGGAAATAAAATTTTATTATGAATATATAAAATATGGATTGAATAGAACAATTAATTATAAAAATTATAAATTACTAATTCAAAACTTTTCTTCGATTACGTCAAGTTTAAAGAACATTAGAATCTTAAATTTTTTGTGCTTTAGAATCTCCCGCATTTTTAGTTACTATTTTGACGTTTGGTAAGCTTTCATAATGATGATGATGTTTTTGACAATCGTGATGCTAAATTTTATCCCAGAAATCAAAAACTGTTTTCGATTTTTTTCTATAAAAAATTACAAAATTTTTAACAAAACAGGTTTATAAAATTTTTTAACAGTGAAAAGGTAAGTTTCTTTCGTTCCATACTATTTTTAGCAGACTAAAATTATATTTTCTTGTAATAATTTTTAGGGACCTTACTTAACCAAGTGAACTATTTGTAGTTGACACCCTAATTTTACAATCAAAGAAAAATTTTTTAGAAATTTATGTAATTGAATATATAAATATTAAATAATTGGTGCAAATATTCCCAAAAAATACATTTTAAAGAGTCTTAATTTTTTT
Source organism: Entrophospora sp. SA101 (assembly GCA_958430865.1). Classification (NCBI taxonomy): domain Eukaryota; kingdom Fungi; phylum Glomeromycota; class Glomeromycetes; order Entrophosporales; family Entrophosporaceae; genus Entrophospora; species Entrophospora sp. SA101. Next base: position 33,697 of record CAUDNR010004345.1, on the reverse strand, counting down.
AATTTTTTGACAAATGGCACACAAATCTGATCCAAACAAGCAAGGATGGGAAGAATCTGTAAAGTTTTAACAATTCAGATCAAAAAATAAAAATAGCTTTTTTCTTTGGTTGTCATTCTATTTATTTATTATTATTTTTTATTTTAGGAATTTCCAATCCTTTGCGAAACTTGTTTGGGAGATAACCCTTACGTTCGAATGGTATGTATTACCTATTGTTATTATTTACATATTCATTTTAAATTTTTGACTGATGAAACTTTTTTTCTTAAAGACTAAACAATGTTATGGTAAAGAATGTAAAGTGAGTTTTTTATTTTTTTGACTTTTAAAATTTATTTCTTCGATTATTTATTGTTTTTATTGGTTTTTGCGATAGGTGTGCTCTCGTCCTTTTACAATTTTCCGATGGCTTCCTGGTGCTGGAATGAGATATAAAAAAACAGAAATATGTCAAACCTGTGCAAAATTAAAAAATGTCTGTCAAACATGTTTATTGGATTTACAATATAATCTTCCAGTTCAAGTTCGTGATACTGCTCTTAATGTTACTAATGATGCGCCTAGATCTGATATTAACAGAGAGTACTTTGCACAAAATATTGAAGGAAAGGTTGGTGATATAAAATTATTTCTTTTTAAATGAATTTAGTTATTTAATTTTTGTTTCTCCATCAATTAATCACTTTTTGTTATATAAGATTTCGGGTCCAGAAAGCCTTATAAATTATGGAAAGGCTGATTCAGCAGGAAAAGACATGCTAAAAAAATTAGCTAGAACAGAACCTTATTACAAACGAAATAGACCACATATTTGTTCATTTTATGTTAAAGGAAACTGCACACGTGGCGACGAATGTCCTTACAGGTGGGTAATTTTTGATTTGAGTGATTTGCTTTTTGGGTGACAGTTTAATTATTTAACCTGTTTTTATACACGATTGTTTTTTGGTGGGAATAAAGGCATGAAATACCCGAAGAAAATGAGTTGTCACATCAAAACATTAAAGATAGATATTATGGAACCAATGATCCAGTTGCCAAGAAAATGCTTAATCGGGTAAAAGGTGGTGGTGGTTCAAACATTACCCCTCCTGAAGATAAAACTATAGTATGTTATCATTGATTCATTTGCTCATGCTTTTCCCACAATACAATATAATAATAAAATTTAATTTTAATTAGTGTAACATTAATATAAAAATATATTTTAGACTTCATTATTTATTACAGGAATAGAAGATGACATTACAGAATCAGATCTAAGGTATAAATTGATTATTTCATATTATCTTTTTATTACATTATTTTTCTAATTTTTTTTTTCTTGCTGTTCAATTAATTTTTTTAGGGGGCATTTTTATGCTTTTGGAGAAATCAAATCAGTTGTAGTTGTACATAAATCAAAATGTGCATTTGTTAATTATGCAACCAGGGCTTCAGCTGAACAAGCAGTAGAAAAATCACATAATAATTTAAATATTAAAGACCATGATTTGAAAATATCTTGGGGTAGACCAAGACCTACAGGGCCTAAATCAGAAATAGAAGCAGTTACTGTATCTCAAGGGCTTATTCTGCCGCCACTTGAATCAATACAAATTCCAGCACCACCTAGTCAAACTGCAGCTGGTATCGTATATCCAAGTCAAGGTAAACATCTGCTAACTTATTATTATTATTTAAAATGATTGTTTCATTAAGAATTTCAATAATGATAAGAGTTTTATTCTTCTTCTTCCTAGATCCAACTTACCAGGGTTCGACAAATAAAAGTTAGAATGTACAAATGTACGCATAAAAATGAGATCATTAAAGCTATTCATTTTTTCTATATTCTGTCTGTTTTAAAAAGATCAATCAATTTTTTACAATACTTGGCTTCAAAGTTTGTGTGCGTTTATTGGTAATATTATTTATTACCAACAATGCTGAACAACTTCTCACTAGGAGCTGAGGTTGGTTAGTTCTGAAAGAATTGTAGAATCCCTTTTATGCTCATTCCACCATTCAAATGAGTCATCTAAATATCTATCTGTCAATTTCACCCAAATTTTTATTAATGTTTGAGTTGTTATTATTACATTAAAAAGTAATCCCTGCTGTGATTTATCACTAGCATTTTGTGCATCTTGAACTTCCGATGAAGTTTCATTTAAAGAAATTAAATTTTAAATTCGATTTTTGCATCAAGTTTTTGAAATGTTTATTATATCTTGAGTCCAACATTCACCACAGGAAGTCGGAATATCAAACTCAGAGAGCTCCAAAAGAATGATTCTCATAAAAAAACTTGAGGGAACAAAACCTGGCATATACAGTCAACCCCCTCTAAGTGCACCCCCCTCGGGAATGAGTGATAGCGTGCACTTAGAGGGGGTGTGCACTTAGA
>CAUDNR010004345.1:11929-31295 GCA_958430865.1 Entrophospora sp. SA101 | reverse complement strand
TGGTTTTTACTCTCCTAGGTTCTCTTTTTAAAGGATTTTCTACAAAATTCATATAACAAATGTTACATAAAACAACATGTTACCTTCAGTAAGTTGCAGATGCATTGGTTTTACAGATCGTAAACGATATTCTGAGGGTGTTGAAGGGAAATATTGCACTGAGACAGAACACCTTGTTATTGGATATTGGAGTAGGAGTATCATCAGTTCCATTGTACCTAGCCTCCTTGCCATGATATGTTTTCGAAGTTCATCAGTTTCATCAATATCAAATAATTCAGAATGCTCAGATTTTGTGACATATTTTGTGATGTATCTTGCAAACCCAGTGGAAGTTACATATTGGAAATTAATGTGGTCATCCCATATCAATAAGGTTTCTGGGTGGTATGGAACAACCATTCTATCCTCATTTTTTGTATGACGATATATGTAATGTAATGAATAAGGTGAGCAATATGTTACATTTGATAATGGTTGAGGGAATCCTTTGGAGCATGGCTCTCCATTTGGCCCTTGACCTCCACACATTTGATTACAATGGTGTATTTGAAATTTAATGACCAATTCATGTAACTCCTTTTCTGTAACAGGGTCAGGGACATCAGCACAGATTGTATTCAAAGAGATCAATTCACTTGTCTTCCTTTCTGTGTAAGCAAAGCCATGTGTGTGAATTGTCCCACGATTTTGGAACTCATCCCTTTCAAAGTAATGTTTCCATTTTCCCCATTTTACTAATTCAGGATTTTTCCATAATTTATTTCTGATGTTTGTTAATCTATTTCAATAGTGCAACAGACGATTGCTTGGCAAAGTGTCTCCATTGTCAGTACAGCTCAGGATATGATGAAAGTGAGGCCATTTGCCTTCAGCCATAGTCAAAGTGTAAAAGATTTGGGGTAATCCATAGGCACTGATCATTGTGTTCACCTGGAGTTGTTTTTTTTTGAAGAAGGGGGCTGCAGTCCTCAGGTTTGAAGGCAGTGTTATAGTTTTTAATTCATCTAGGATGCTCCAGCTATTATATGAACTTCTAGCAATCAAATCAACCCTTGTTGGATGATGCTCCCTGTTAACATTTTGAGTGGCTAGAATACAGTGTTGATTTTGAAAGTTACGCTTTTTTTCAAGCATCAGGTATGACCAGTGAGGCCAGTACCAATGTAGACGGAATTGAGGATCAGGGCAAAGCATTTGTATTTTTATATACTTTCCATAGCTGTCCACCAAGGACTGGAGACCTAGAAATTTCTTAATGTACTCATAGTGCCCTTTTCCATTGGGGAAAAGGTCAGGAAACATCAATGCTTCCAGATCAGGATTTCCAAATAAGATTGGAAGTTTGTCATTGTTGTATTCAATTGACCCTGCTATCAACCTATTATAGTTTGCATCCTCATTGTGTATTTCTGGAGGAAAGGAATCATTGGGCACAACCAAATCAGGTGGACGAAGTGTTTCATCTGGAAGTCTGCTGTGATAAACATTGAAAGTTTGTTCATTGTCATCAATTGTTTGGCGGGCCAATGGCAGTTGAATGGGCACAGGATCTCCTGGTGAAGGGTTGGAAATATTGGATGCATACTTCCTCAGAAGAGAGTTGTTGTCTTTAAGCCACCTGGATGCACATATCAATGATTCATGAAACCACCTTGAAGGCTCATTAACATTAAGGAAAGCACCAACCATCCCAGAGTAAAGTTCTAAGGCACGATAATTATGTGTTATCCCAATTGCACCTTCCAAGTGCCTATAATTTGTGTAAGAGTTTGATCCAGAAGCACGCCCCAATGAACAATTCATGTGAACTGGAGAGAGGTATCTTCGATGAGCCATAGGAACATTCTTGATTTCATCAGGGATTTTTCTCAACAATGGTGCATATCTACGAGTCCTTGGATTTTTGCATCCATTGCAAACAGCAACCTGAGTGATGTTTCTATTGTTCAGACGTACATATAGGGATATTTCAGGAAAGGCCACTGTCAATTTATATGATTCTTCTGGATCATATGTTAACCATTTGACTGAAAGTTTTGGCATAAGCATCGAACAATAAGCACAAGGAATATTTGGATAGTCATAAAGTATGTCATCTTTGAATTTTTTTGATAAAAGTTGGAGCATTGGGGAAGGAGTCCAAGGCAAGATATGTCTGAGGTCTTGATCATTGGCATCACAGTTACCATCAGTGAAGTCATTGTTATTGCTGACATTACCAACATCATTATGACTTGCTGGAGCATTTGAAAGCTTTTGATTGATTTCATTATGATGGACATATGAATTCAAAAAGGAATAGTCTGTTTTAAATCTTTTAGAGGTGTCAGAACTTTCAACATCCTCTGAGGTGTAATTCAAGAATTGAATGTGTTGCAAATTGTGTTTGGACATGATTTTAATTTTTTAATTAAAATTTAAGGTGGGGATTTTTAATTTTTTAATTTTTTTTTCAAATTCAAAAAAGAGAGAAAAAAGAAAACGACTTTCTTAAATAGTTCTCTTTGCTTTACTGATTTGGCATTGCACAAACAATTGATGATTCACTTATATTGTTTTTAGAGCAACAATTAATAATATCAATTGTGGAATGAATTCACTTTCATTTATTTATTTATTTATTTATTTATTTATACTTAATTAATACTAATATGATGTTTTCAATTTTTTTCAAAAAAAGGATTAAGTTGCAAGCAGCAAGTAGTAAGCAGTTTTTACATTTATCTTTATCTTTCACTTTTTAAATCAAGATAATATTCATTATTAATATTATTATAATTAATATATTTCATTAATTCAAAAAAAATACATGTATAAGTATAAAAAAAAAAAAATAATAAATATATAATATATTTTGATTGTTTATTATTCATCTAGGATATCTTTGCTCATGTTATCATAAGCTTTTTCCTTACCTTTGGCATTGGTGGTATCTGTGGCAGTCGAAGCGGCTGGAGAGGAGCTTGTAGGAACAGAAATGGTGGTTGAGTAAGTTGAAGAAGTTGTTGGAGAAGTTGAAGAGGAGGTTGAAGGAGCAACATGCTTCCTTTTCTTGTTCACTTTTTCAAACTTTTTTCAATTAATTCTAGTTCTTTCTCTTCATCATCATGATTTTTATTGTTGTCTTTGTTCATCTTGGGCTCATTTGGTATCAGGTTCCATTCTATCTCCTTTGCTGCTAGGTGTTGCTTGTTTGTTTTACTGATCCTCAGCTTCCCAAGAACTGAAATTATCGACCTGCCCAGATTGTTTTTAATTGTCTTATATCTCTTGTTTTCATCAACATATGTCACATAAATTTCGGAATTGATGTTTTTGTTCTTTGACATCGGGTTATATGGCTTCCTGTTTAGGACAAAATTTCCGCCTGTCTCGTTTTCAACAAAAAAACCATTGTTCGCGACACCAGTGAAAATAATCAATGGATCTTGGTGGGGAAGGTCTTCCTCACCTTCACCATCTTTGTCAACCATGATTGTTTGGTTTAGAGTAACCTATACATATGTATAATCAAGAAGAGTTAATCAAAAAATTTTCAATTCTAGACATAGATAGTAATAATAGGGGAAAACTGCACATACATATTCGATTCCCTCTTCCATAACATATATCCCGACCAGGACAACAATTGAATGCTTGGAAAATTCAACACATTGTTCGCCTTATCATAATACCCTTTGAAGCTAATTTCTCTAAAAATGTTGTCATTTCTATAAAGAGCAGTTCCACTGATTGTTCCCTCAGTGGAAGTTACATGTTTAATGAAACAATTGGCAACAAAAATAGAACACATGTTATTTTATTGTTTATTATTGTTTTTATTATTATTTGTTTTGTTTATTTTAACGATTTATTTATTTTTTACGATTTACGATTCACACTCTACCGCAATTTTTTATATTGACGAGGATTTCCTTCACTTCAAAAAGGGCATGGTTGTTAAATAATGAATCAAATTTTCGAATTGTTGCATTTCTCTCCTTCACAATAAGCAACAGGAAAACCTTTTTGAAGAAAGCTTCATTCAATTCCTTCAACAACAACGTTTTTTTTTCACATTTTCAAAAAAAGGCGCGGTTTGATGGTTTAATTAAATTAAAAATTGAATTAATTCCGAATCATTACGTTTTTTCTTCACACTTTCGAAAAAGGCATGGTCTTTTTATTATTAGAAATAATATTTTAATAAAACAATTTCCCAAAATTGTTACATTTTTCTTCATTTCCCCCAAAAAAACTTTATTGATTTTAAAAATTAATTAAATAATTTTTTTTTAAATAATAATGAACAATCCTAATACATTCTAATATTAAATAAATAATTAATATTATTACAAAGGGGATGCCTTGTGGATTTAATAATACTTTTAGTATTATAGTTGGAGACTGGCCAGCAGTTTAAGTCTCGATTGAAAGATATCAAGTGATACAAGTTTAAAGGTACTTGTAATATAATATTTTATTAAGAAAAAGTCCTACGATATCAATAGGTATTGTATAACAATTGAAAGAGATTGTTTATTTGCGTGTTGATTACAGGAGAAGTAATCTAAAGAGCACATGTTTGGTTAGTTTTGTTACGACTTTGTTAATAGTCAGGTTTCACAGTTTAATTTGTGGTTCAAGTATAATCGGACTATATACATAGAACGATTAATTAGTGAGCTATTAATAATAGGACACAGAGTAGTAAATAGAGTTGTAATTGGACTATTGTATAATAGAACAATCGATCATTGTTCAAGAGTAAGTTGTTAAGTAATAGTTGAACTTGTTGTTATCCAAGGATGATTATTAAGTAGTAAATTTGCAAACGACACATTGCCAAATTTACAATATTTTAAAAAAAGAACAAGATGAAAAAATTGCTTCTTATGTTTTCAAAATAAATGATACTCAGACACTAGAAACATATCTAAGGAAAGAAAGGATTACCTATGAAATTTACCAAGAAAGAAAAATCACAACTAATAAAAAAACTTATTAAGAGCATTTAGCAGATTTTTTATTTAACTTTAATAAATTTTGTTTTACTAAATTTTTTTGATCATCGTCACATATTAATAAATTTATTAGAAACTTGAAATAGAAAATAATAATTATGTTATAATAATAAAAATGACAATGACAATTGTGATAATTATAATAAATGCCTGACAAGCTTTTGTATTAACATTACTTTCTAAATCAGTGTTTTTTTGTAAAAATCTGATTTATTAAATATCTATCATGCTCTTTTGTTATTAAGTTCCCATCAGTTGCACCCTCATCCCTTTGAATTTTGTCTTTCTTCAGAAAGAAAGGATATCGAGCTTTTCCCTCATAACCTGCCCAACTAAGACCAACTATCTTAATGTGAATTTTGCTACAGTTTAAATATCCAAAAATATTGTTTGCATGCATATTTCCATGTACAAATCCTGCATTATGAAATCTATTCACTGTTTTTTCAACTGCAGATTTTATGCAATCAGCTTGATTTGGGTTATTATGAAGAAGTTTGTCAATACTGAAAAATGTATCAAGGAATTCCATAGCTACGATTTTCCACCTCCTTCCAAATTATTTATTGTAATCAACTTTGGTGTTAATCCTAATTCAGAACATTTCAAATGAATATCTTTTGGATATCTCCTAGAAAATTTCACAATTGTACAATTTCCCTTACTTTCTACAACAAATACCAATTTACCATCAATCTGTTTAATATATGCGAATGAAGATATATTTCCATTATTTAATTGAAAACTTCTTAGATATGGAAAGTGGAACTGATATCTATCTCTGGAGTAACATTTTCTTTGGACAATATTCCTTTATTGCTGCAAAGATAAAAATTCTCTAAAGTTTTAATACTTGTTTTCAGTGCACGTAGTATTTTTGTGATTTGAAACATCATCCTATGGTCATGTGGAAGTAACAGAAGAGGAAGAATAGGGACAAGTGGATCACATGTAACCTTGTTTGTAAAACAGCACCAGCAATGCCCAAATATGGACCTAATAAAGTGATCCCAGATAGAATAGAATTAATTGATTGATATAGTATGAAAATAGAGGAATATACTCTGTTGTTATCAAAGAAATATCACCTGTAAGATGGAGTAAAAAGGTAGGACAGCAACTTTGATTTATGACTTTCACAGCTGAATTTTTTCTATGATGCAGAATAAAATCTGCATAATATGAAGATGCCTGCACATATGGACATCCAGCACCAAGACCCAATTCTGGCTTAATTTCAATTATCATGATTATAGCAATAGAGTTTTCACTTGAGATAATAATACTACCATCTAGGGATGGGAAATTGCATGAAAATTTCAAACTTCATGTGCATGATGCGCACTGCATCTGCCAATCTTTTTTATTTTTTTAAAAAAAAATTTTTATTATTATTAAAAAAAAACAACAGATTTTAATCACTAATATTAGTCACTGTATACATCACCATCATCATTTTCACTTCACTAACATCATCTTCCTGTTCCTCATTATCATTACCAGTATCATAGTGTTTCTATTGACATTATCTTTTGATTTTTTGGATTTTTGTAATTATAATTAAATAAATAAACACTAATTTGAAAACCATATCAGATGTTAGTCTATTTCTTTTTTTATTATGCATATATGAGGATGCAGACCAATTTCTTTCAGGTGCTGCTGAAGATGTAGGATTGAAAGAATTTGTACAGCAAGATTAGTCAGTTCAGGGGCAACTAATGAAAAATTCCCTTTACACCATGTTACCAAATCTGCTTCATCTATAGTTGACCATGCTAAAGAATTGTCAAACAAGCTAGTATGTTGTTTATAATGTAGTAATTGTGACCAAATTTTCTTGAGTCATTTGAATAATAATTTAATTTTTTGTGTGTTACATTTATTACTATGTACAAAAAAAATTACATGTGCATGATTTCAAAAATTACATGTGCACAATGCAGTGCGCATTGGAACATCTCTACTACCATCTGTAGTACTTGATTCTCGAAAGCCTACTTCCTGAAACACAGTACCAAGATATTTACCCAACATATTATGAAGTTTCTTTTTACATTTTTCTTCATCTTTGAATGTTTCTGACATAGACTGCACAAATTCTAAAACAATTGTGTATCTTCTTGTGATATGTTTATTGAAATTAGGTCTTCCTGAAATTTTGCAAATCCATCATAACAAAGGGTGACAGGAAGCCCAAATGCTGAAGAGGGATGGTGGTTAAGAATTAATGGATTTTCCATTTGCTCAATTGCCCACACAGTAGGTTGTGCAAATGATGAAGGAGTGCTCATTCTTTTGAGTTGTTCCAAATACCTATTTAAATCTTCATTATAAAAAAGGATTAGGGTATTAAAAGATATAGAATTGTAAATAAAACCATTGACTAATTATTTACTTGGAGTTGAGAGGTCTTCCGATTTACCTATTTTAGATTGGAAATGAATGATAAAAATTAGTTCAAAAATAATACAATAATATGAACTTAAAAGACATGCATTTCATAAAATGACATTTCATTCATGATTCCAAGTTGTGATGATAAATTTCAAGATACTATTATATAGGTAAATGTCAAAGATAATTATGACTAAATGACTAATTGAAATTATGAATAATAGAATACACTGCAATTTTACCTTTTGAGAGAATCAAAACAGAATGGAAAAAGAATTATCAAGATTAAGGAAGGGAAAAAAATCAAGTTAGCACACAACGATATACAAAATGAACACTCAGATGAATAAATAAAAAATCATGTATACAGACTCCAATGTATAACCCAAACATTTGCCTTCTAAGATAAGATCTTTACCTGCAGATTTTTCTGATTCTTTTAATTTTTTTGTCAGCATTATAACTTTTCCCTCTAGTTCCTCTATCTTTCTTTTCAATTGCTAAAGAGAATGATTGTTTGTGCAAAGAAATAAAAAATAAATTTTTAATATTAATCATCAAATATTAAAAATTAATTTATTATTGAATCTATTATTATCATAATCATCAACATTTTCTTTGTTTTGAAATGACAATGTCCTAATCCATACAAATATAAAATAAAGCTTAGTTTACATGTGGATAGCTTAAAATAATTATTCTAACAATACTTACTCATGTATATCTTTTCTTTGAGTTTGTGGTAAGGCACTTTTTAATTTTTAAAAAAATAACAATTAAAATAATATGCTATTAATATTATTAATCAAACTAGAATGACAGCTCAATAACTGCCACCACCATTCTTTTTAATAAACTAGAGCAGTGTTGTACATGAGACATGTCCGCCTAATATTGAGTGGACATGGACACTGTCCAAAAATGTCCGCATAACAATTTGTCATGCAGATGTGTCTGCTCATTTTCTTAAATGTCCCAGACTGTTTGGGACCAGTAGTACAAACCACAAGTTAAACATGAGAAAATGCCTTTACCATATTTATTAACTCAACATATTATTAAAACAATATAAAACTAAACCAAAGCAATTCAAAAATGTTTTGTAAACATGTGTCATCAATTAAATTTTGGGAGAGCATATTTTTAATTGGTGGTAACAATTATTTTTGTTTTGTGTGGATCAGAATGAATAGGGATCAATGAATTGATTTTGTTAGCGAATAATTTTGGGTAAAGAAGATAAAAGTTTTAAATAAAATATTTATTATTTTATTTATTTAGTTTTTCTTAGTTGAAACTAATTAACTTGTTAGAAAGTTACTTTACAAGCATTGAATTCAAGCTCCTTATATACAATTCAATTAATTAGTAATTCTAATATTTCAAAATTGAAATTTCTGTTCAATATTGAAAAGTTATTTCAATATTTCAAAATTGTAACAATATTTCAAAATTGCGCCAATATTCAAAAATTGAAATGATCTTTTGACAAATATTCCACTTTTAAAGCAAAAAAGTACTAAAATAATAAGTATATTAAATAAATAAATATAAAAGGAACAAACAAGTAAATCATGAAAAACATAATAAATGAACAGCAACAAGCAAATAAACAAAATTGCTGATTTAGAAAAGCAGTTAGCTGATAAAGATCAAGAAAGAGAACAATCAATAGAAGAACTTAAATTAAAAATCTGACATGTTACTGGCCAGTCTATTGATGGAAATGGTGAAGTTAGTATGTATGCCACTAAGGGAACATGATGATACAAAAAACTAAACCAAAAATGAATGGTTGAAGGTAAATTAAGAATGGCAGTAGACCCTAATGAAACTAGAATGAGCTAAAAACTACAAAAGAGTTTGATTTGATAATATCACTATCAAAGAAATGTTAGAAGAATTAATTGATAGTTCAAATGAATTAGGTTGTAGTTATGCTGAAAGCTATTCTAGAATAAGCAATTTAAATAATCAATTGAATCAACAAAAGAGAGATTATGAAGAGAAGTTGAGTGAAAAAGAATTGGAAATTAAAAATTTAGAAGCAGAAATAAATGAACTAGATGATGAAGTATGAATGGAGCAAGAAGAGGCCGAGAAAGCACTAAATAAAGCCATGGAATGGAGAAAATGACAAATGTTTGAAACTGTGTTGAAGCATGATGCTACAATGGGTAAACTTCAAGACCAAATAGATTTATTAGAAAATGATTTATCAGCTAAAAATCAGGAAATAAACTGAAAAGATTATTTAGCAACCAAAGAATTACCAGCTCTACCAAAACAACAAAAAGAAAATAGACTGCAAAAGTTCAAGCAATTAGTAAGTAAATTAAAAGAAAAGACTAAAGAGAAGTTCCAGTCTTTTATTGTTCAAAAGAACAAGTAAGCCAATATGAGATTAGAATATAGAATTCTGGAAATAGCCCAGGGAGATGAACAAGAGTGTAACTTCTGTTTTCTAGATTTTGATGACCCAACTCTCCTTAATTTTGATACTGCTCCTGCTACTCATCAAATGGTGGCTCATAATACTCCTGATGGTTATTCTGACATTGTCTTTATCTGTGGTGAATGTAAAAAAGATTATGATAATAATACTCTTCCATGATGTGAGAAATGTGGTAGGTTAAAAAGGAATAGAAACAGATGTTTTTGTAGTCATTTAAAAGCTAAATCAACTAAATCACTTTCTGACAAAGGACTGCTTTCACAAGCTTTCAGTTTTCACCTAGAAAATAAAACTAGAGAACTAGAAAAAGAGTTATCAATTAACAAAGAAGAATTAAAAATTGAAAAAGAAGAAGTAGCCAAGTTTCAGAAAAAATCCGAAGAGTGAAGTAAAAAGCAAAAACAGGAGTTATTAGATAGGGTAAAGGGTTTAGAAGAAAGAATTAAACAACTAGAAGAGGAAAACAAGAAATTAAAAGATCAACAGAATGGTCAATTAACTGCTCAAATTGAAGTCAAAGAGACTAAAAGATGATCTTGATTGAAAATAAGAAAGTAGTTTAAAGAAATTCTGTATAAATTGAAATTCATTTCAACTATCAAAGAAAATGGTAGTTATTTTCCTTTTAAAGATTTTTGCTTTTTATTAGGTAATAATGCATCATCATGATGCTTTCTTTTTCTAACATTTATTATTTTTCTTTCCTCTTGATAAATTTCATAAGTAATCCTTTCTTTTCTTAGATAAGCTTCAAGTGTTTGAGTGTCATTTATTTTGAAAATGTAAGGAGCAATTTTTTCACCTTGTTCCTTTTTCAAAATACTTCTAATGATGCTATAATTCTTGGGTTCCATAGTAGATCTGATATAAATGAGTTTCATATTAACAATTTTTTTTTATCTAGAGATAATCCTACAATATCATGATCACAATTGTGATGTTAAAAAACATTATTGATCCCTGAAATTCTTGTAGTACCAATCTTCACTTTGTCTGGTTTTGTTGCAGCATGCCCTACATGAAGTTGACAAATGATTTTCAACTGTTTTATATTTAGCTATCTTTCGAGAGTTTATGGTACAGTCAGACCTCCATAAATGCACCCCCTTGGGACCAAGGGACAGCATGCATTTATTGAGGGTGTGCATTTATGGAGAGAAGCAATTTCATTGGTCACAAATGATACACAATATTTTAAATACAGTAATACTAAAATAACTATCCATTGTAGTTTGTTTTGATGAATTTACTTTTTTTATATTGATATATCTTTCAATTTTATTAACCAATTTTATTTGTTTGTAGTGTTATTTTTATTGCTGTAATAAAAATGAATGTACAGTTTCAAGACCTTTAATGCTTCCTCAAGGCTTAATGTTATCTTCTCAAAATTGTCAGCAGGTACATTCATTTTATTTTTATATTTCTGCAAGTTCTTTGATTATTTTATCATCATCTGGAACCTCACAGACAATATTTTCTTCAGGGATATTCAAAAATTCATCAACTTGCATTTTATGAAAGCATTTAGTGACACAGTCATGAAATTGGATTACATTACATATTGGAAATTATCCAATCAAATCAAAAATTTTGCCGATGATTTCTAAATTTATCCTAGTTACACGATGAATTTTATACATTAGTCATGTGGGGTGCATTTATGGAGGGAGTTTTCATATGAGTGGGACTGAAAAAATACCGTGCAGTGCAGAGTATGGAGAGTGTGCATTTATGGAGATCCGACTGTATTTGGAGCTGAGTTTGTAGATCAATGGATGTTGTAGATCAATAAATAAATTTATTTAGTTTGCTCTAGCATTATTGTTAATTAAATGCATAATGTGGAAATGACCATTCCTAAAACGGCTAACTTCCAAAAAAAAAAAGAAAATCAAAGAAAAATTCAATATAAATATATTCATGCAGTTTATTGTTTAAATGTTACAGAAGGAAGAAGGAAGAATCATAAAATAAATTATAAAATATATATATATAGTAAATAAATAGTAAACCAAATGGTAATAAATTAGGGTTATTGTTATTTAATAAAAAACTTTTTAGAAACTTTTTTTATGAATGATATCAGGATCTTCTTGATATTCTTCAGCTGAAACCCACATCTAAACAAATTTAAACATATGTTAATATGTTATCAATGATGATGTGATAATTTGGTTTTTTTTGTATTACCTTCTTGAAAGTGCTTAGAGCTGCTAATATAGATCCACCTATCCATGTACTATATTTTCTTTCTGAAGGTGCATAAATCTTAATTTTAATATCTTTGACGGCCAATTTCCTCACCTCATTCAGCAATCTTGTACCAAAATCTTGATGATGGTAATGATGATGATGATAATTATAATGGTGATAATAATAATAATAACAATAAGTAAAGTAAAACAAAATATATTACATATGTACATGCACACACATCTTAATAATAAATTTACCTTTGTAAAGTGTTGATCCACCAGACAACACAACATTTGCAAATAAAGACTTTCTTAAATCTAAATCTACTCTATTAATTGAATCAACAACAACTTGGTGAACGCCTGCATACTCTTCTCCAATCAATTCTGGATTGAATAAGATTTCGGGTGCTTTAAATCTTTCAGTTTTCAACTATTACAGTATTGTAATAAATTATAATAATAAATAGCTTTAAAAGTTGGTTAATTAATTCCAAAAAAAAAATTGTATACATTTATTTACCTTGACAACATTACCATCAGGCAATACATAATCACTAAATTCTCTACTGGTATCTTTTTCTTCTTTATTCGGATTTATTGCAACATAACAAGTCTTTTCTTTTATGGTACGTACGACTTCTTTTTCTGCAGTGGTATGAAAATTATAACCAGATCTACGAAGAAGTAATTGTAAATATTCTGTAACGTCACTATAAAAAAAATTTTTTTTTTTTTTTTTGAGAAAAGAGAAAGAAAGTCAGTCATATAATGATAATTATAGTAACAGTAAATAGTGTTGATAATGTTGTTGATTGATAATGTGCTAATATTAATAATAAATAGAAATATAGTAATATTATTAATAATAATACTTTACCGGCCTGCAATATCAACTCTACGAATAGCATGAGGAAGAGCAAATCCTTCATATACTGGTACAGCATGAGTTACACCATCACCGGAATCAAGGACTATACCAGTTGTTCGACCTGAAGAATAACTAACGTAAAAATTTTTTTTTATAAACAAAAAATTTTCAACTTTTTTAAAAAAAAAGATTATCTCTTTCTCTGCATCTATACTTACAGACTCAAGACAGCTTGAATTGATGTGAACAAAGCTGGTGCATTGAACGTTTCAAAAAACATTTGTGCAGCAGAATCTCTATTATTTCTTGGATTAAGTGGAGCTTCAGTCAAAAGGACTGGATGCTAATAAACAGAAACCATTGTAATTAAATGCATGTGTTTGTTCACGTTATTATATAATAATAATAATATTCATACTTCTTCTGGAGCAGTTTTTAATTCTTCCTCATAAATATATTTCCATATACGTTCCATATCGTCCCAATCAGATACAATTCCATGTTCAATCGGATACTTTATTTTGAGAAGTCCTCGTAACTCTTGAGCTTTACGTCCAATAAAAACATCACCTTCTACAGCACCTGCCATAATACGTACATGTTTTGGACGTCCAACACTTTTTTTTTAAAAATTCAAATATTATGTTTTCTTGAAATACATACATATATATAAAAGTCTTATTTGAATTTAATAAATAATGCATACTATGAGGGAATAAGACATTTTGGTTGATCATCACCGGCGAAACCAGCTTTAATCACCCCAGAGCCCTTAAGAAGAATAACAAAATGAAATAAGAAAATTATTCTACCATTACTTATATGATATACACATCTCTTTTATATACATACATTATCGATTACAACAGGTTGATTAGTCAAAACGTCCTCGTATTCCATATTTGCTTGTTTTTTTTTTTGTTTGTCTTTTTTTCAATTTTTTCAATGTAATACACAGAATTAGGAGATCTATAAAGTTTGAACTTGCGGAAAAACTGTGCAATTATAATTTTATAATTTGCTCAATGTGCGTGTTGCACGAATTTCTATGTTTTATATAAAGAAAAAAAAAACTTGAGATCATATAAATGGCAACTCAACAAATAAGTAACCCCTCACCTCCAAAACCATGGGAAAGAGCTAATAATAATAATAATAACAACAACAACAACAATAATAACCCCAACCAACTTGCAATTTCTAGATCTACACCATCAAATTTACAAGGTCCTCCTATATTAAATAGTTCTACTACAACCAACAATTACAACATCAATAATAATGATTCAACACCAGTTGTTCCGCCCAGACCTACTACTACATCAATGAATACTGGTACAACAAATAGAAGTAAGTTTATTGAAATCAATTAAATCAAATATAAATTAATATTAATTAATAATCAATTAATCATACATAGATTATGGATCTTATGGTACAGGATATTCACCATACTCTAGTTATAACTCATATGGCAGCTCGTATGGCGGCTCGTATGGTAGCTCGTATGGCAGCTCGTATGGTGGTGTTTATGGGTCACCATACTCTAGGTATGGAAGTTATTCATCGCCATACAGTAGATATGGTTCATATGGTGGTGGATATGGTGGATATGGCTCTTATAATTCATATGGTTCACCATATAATCGCTTTGGTCATGGTAGTGGCGGTGGTGGAATGATGGGACCAGGTGGACCAGATGAAATGTCACTTACACAACGAATGGAGGCCAATACAGCAGCAGGCTTTCAAATGATTGAGTCAATAGTGAATGCATTTGGTGGATTTGCTCAAATGTTGGAATCAACATATTTTGCTACACATTCATCATTTATGGCAATGGTTGGAGTTGTTGATCAATTTGGCAGTTTGAGAAATTATTTGGGTCAAGTTTTAAGTATTTTTGCATTGATTAGATGGATAAAGCATTTATTTTACAAACTGACCGGTAGACAGCCACCAGTTGATCCTAGTAATTTGAATGTGGCTGATTATCAACAATTTCAAGAGCAACGTAAATATTCTCGACGACCTTTATTATTTTTTGTAATTGCAGTTTTTGGATTACCATATCTTATGCATAAATTTATACATGCTTTCTCTGCTGGTAGACGTCAACAACAGCAACAACAAAACTTATCATTTGATTTAGCAAATTCTTCTTCCAAAACTATTCTAAATGATAATATTAATGATGTTGGTAGTAGTAATAATAATAATAATTTATTAGCCAATCTTGAAATGTGTCAAGCAACTTATGATTTTAGAGGGGAGTCACAGGTTGAATTAACATTCCAGCGTGGTGATATAATTGCTATTTTGAGTAAGGTAGATATGTGGGGACAACCTTCTCAATGGTGGAGAGGCCGTTTAAGAAATGGGGAGCAAGGATTGTTTCCAGCTAATTATGTAGAAATCATTAAGAAAGAAGATAATATTAACAATACTACTACTGCTATTAAATAAATTATTTACTTTTATGGACTTAAGAATTTCTATTTAGGCTATTTATATAATTCATATAATTTATATTTTATATATTATTTGTATATTTATTATATATTATGGAGTTAACGAGGAGTGGAGAAAAAGGAGAATGCATTGTTTACAAGTTGATAAATAGATTAAAAATATATATACCTAGTGTGTATATATAGATTTCTATCATATCCCTAATTAATCTTATTTTTTTTGAGAAAGAATGCAATATATATACACGTGAATCTATTTTAAAATTATAACAGTCTATTCTTAATTGAATATCATATTTCGCGTTTTATAATAGTGGTCACGATCATAGCCAACTGTTGGTCACAGATTTTGAATAAAGTGTGCACAGTTAATTATTATATTTTTGAATTGTACATTTTTCTTTCATGGACTTTACAAAATCTGATTACTTTCCTACCCTACATATAAAAATTTCTATGGAAATTCTGGTAAATGCATCAGGAAACTTTCGAGTTTAAGGATTCCCCCAAATTTTTATTAGTAGGGATCCTTCGCCGCCCGCGAAGAACCCTTGAAAAATATCCCCGAAGATTCCTTGATTTACTATTAGGGATCCTTTAAGGATCCTTCTATATTCAACTAGAAGGGGAAGCAAGCAAAAACTAATGGTAGTATTAAAAGCGTAGAAGAAAAGTTTTGACTTTGCTTGTACGAATTGAAATTTTTAAACAAATCCAATTTCAAATGTCATTAATATTATTATTAACATTAAATATTAAGAGGGTAGAAGAAAATAGTGATATTATTATTATGTTAAATACACATTATAACATTTACTTTCAATTTCAAAGTGGTATATGGATTCAATTTGTTAGTTCTCATGTAGTGAAGTAAGATGTAATGTATTTGTAAACGAATTAAATAATAATTAACTTGGAAAACCAACCAAACCTTTTTAATTTACTATTGATTTAAACATGGTTGGATGGTGGTGTGTTTGAGGGTATTTTTTTATCCAGGTATATGTTACGAAATTAATTCAAAGGGAAATAAAATTTTATTATGAATATATAAAATATGGATTGAATAGAACAATTAATTATAAAAATTATAAATTACTAATTCAAAACTTTTCTTCGATTACGTCAAGTTTAAAGAACATTAGAATCTTAAATTTTTTGTGCTTTAGAATCTCCCGCATTTTTAGTTACTATTTTGACGTTTGGTAAGCTTTCATAATGATGATGATGTTTTTGACAATCGTGATGCTAAATTTTATCCCAGAAATCAAAAACTGTTTTCGATTTTTTTCTATAAAAAATTACAAAATTTTTAACAAAACAGGTTTATAAAATTTTTTAACAGTGAAAAGGTAAGTTTCTTTCGTTCCATACTATTTTTAGCAGACTAAAATTATATTTTCTTGTAATAATTTTTAGGGACCTTACTTAACCAAGTGAACTATTTGTAGTTGACACCCTAATTTTACAATCAAAGAAAAATTTTTTAGAAATTTATGTAATTGAATATATAAATATTAAATAATTGGTGCAAATATTCCCAAAAAATACATTTTAAAGAGTCTTAATTTTTTTAATTTTTTGACAAATGGCACACAAATCTGATCCAAACAAGCAAGGATGGGAAGAATCTGTAAAGTTTTAACAATTCAGATCAAAAAATAAAAATAGCTTTTTTCTTTGGTTGTCATTCTATTTATTTATTATTATTTTTTATTTTAGGAATTTCCAATCCTTTGCGAAACTTGTTTGGGAGATAACCCTTACGTTCGAATGGTATGTATTACCTATTGTTATTATTTACATATTCATTTTAAATTTTTGACTGATGAAACTTTTTTTCTTAAAGACTAAACAATGTTATGGTAAAGAATGTAAAGTGAGTTTTTTATTTTTTTGACTTTTAAAATTTATTTCTTCGATTATTTATTGTTTTTATTGGTTTTTGCGATAGGTGTGCTCTCGTCCTTTTACAATTTTCCGATGGCTTCCTGGTGCTGGAATGAGATATAAAAAAACAGAAATATGTCAAACCTGTGCAAAATTAAAAAATGTCTGTCAAACATGTTTATTGGATTTACAATATAATCTTCCAGTTCAAGTTCGTGATACTGCTCTTAATGTTACTAATGATGCGCCTAGATCTGATATTAACAGAGAGTACTTTGCACAAAATATTGAAGGAAAGGTTGGTGATATAAAATTATTTCTTTTTAAATGAATTTAGTTATTTAATTTTTGTTTCTCCATCAATTAATCACTTTTTGTTATATAAGATTTCGGGTCCAGAAAGCCTTATAAATTATGGAAAGGCTGATTCAGCAGGAAAAGACATGCTAAAAAAATTAGCTAGAACAGAACCTTATTACAAACGAAATAGACCACATATTTGTTCATTTTATGTTAAAGGAAACTGCACACGTGGCGACGAATGTCCTTACAGGTGGGTAATTTTTGATTTGAGTGATTTGCTTTTTGGGTGACAGTTTAATTATTTAACCTGTTTTTATACACGATTGTTTTTTGGTGGGAATAAAGGCATGAAATACCCGAAGAAAATGAGTTGTCACATCAAAACATTAAAGATAGATATTATGGAACCAATGATCCAGTTGCCAAGAAAATGCTTAATCGGGTAAAAGGTGGTGGTGGTTCAAACATTACCCCTCCTGAAGATAAAACTATAGTATGTTATCATTGATTCATTTGCTCATGCTTTTCCCACAATACAATATAATAATAAAATTTAATTTTAATTAGTGTAACATTAATATAAAAATATATTTTAGACTTCATTATTTATTACAGGAATAGAAGATGACATTACAGAATCAGATCTAAGGTATAAATTGATTATTTCATATTATCTTTTTATTACATTATTTTTCTAATTTTTTTTTTCTTGCTGTTCAATTAATTTTTTTAGGGGGCATTTTTATGCTTTTGGAGAAATCAAATCAGTTGTAGTTGTACATAAATCAAAATGTGCATTTGTTAATTATGCAACCAGGGCTTCAGCTGAACAAGCAGTAGAAAAATCACATAATAATTTAAATATTAAAGACCATGATTTGAAAATATCTTGGGGTAGACCAAGACCTACAGGGCCTAAATCAGAAATAGAAGCAGTTACTGTATCTCAAGGGCTTATTCTGCCGCCACTTGAATCAATACAAATTCCAGCACCACCTAGTCAAACTGCAGCTGGTATCGTATATCCAAGTCAAGGTAAACATCTGCTAACTTATTATTATTATTTAAAATGATTGTTTCATTAAGAATTTCAATAATGATAAGAGTTTTATTCTTCTTCTTCCTAGATCCAACTTACCAGGGTTCGACAAATAAAAGTTAGAATGTACAAATGTACGCATAAAAATGAGATCATTAAAGCTATTCATTTTTTCTATATTCTGTCTGTTTTAAAAAGATCAATCAATTTTTTACAATACTTGGCTTCAAAGTTTGTGTGCGTTTATTGGTAATATTATTTATTACCAACAATGCTGAACAACTTCTCACTAGGAGCTGAGGTTGGTTAGTTCTGAAAGAATTGTAGAATCCCTTTTATGCTCATTCCACCATTCAAATGAGTCATCTAAATATCTATCTGTCAATTTCACCCAAATTTTTATTAATGTTTGAGTTGTTATTATTACATTAAAAAGTAATCCCTGCTGTGATTTATCACTAGCATTTTGTGCATCTTGAACTTCCGATGAAGTTTCATTTAAAGAAATTAAATTTTAAATTCGATTTTTGCATCAAGTTTTTGAAATGTTTATTATATCTTGAGTCCAACATTCACCACAGGAAGTCGGAATATCAAACTCAGAGAGCTCCAAAAGAATGATTCTCATAAAAAAACTTGAGGGAACAAAACCTGGCATATACAGTCAACCCCCTCTAAGTGCACCCCCCTCGGGAATGAGTGATAGCGTGCACTTAGAGGGGGTGTGCACTTAGAG
>CAUDNR010004345.1:0-11919 GCA_958430865.1 Entrophospora sp. SA101 | reverse complement strand
TGCTTTGTTTCTCTAAGTGCACACCCCCTCTAAGTGCACGCTATCACTCATTCCCGAGGGGGGTGCACTTAGAGGGGGTTGACTGTATATGCCAGGTTTTGTTCCCTCAAGTTTTTTTATGAGAATCATTCTTTTGGAGCTCTCTGAGTTTGATATTCCGACTTCCTGTGGTGAATGTTGGACTCAAGATATAATAAACATTTCAAAAACTTGATGCAAAAATCGAATTTAAAATTTAATTTCTTTAAATGAAACTTCATCGGAAGTTCAAGATGCACAAAATGCTAGTGATAAATCACAGCAGGGATTACTTTTTAATGTAATAATAACAACTCAAACATTAATAAAAATTTGGGTGAAATTGACAGATAGATATTTAGATGACTCATTTGAATGGTGGAATGAGCATAAAAGGGATTCTACAATTCTTTCAGAACTAACCAACCTCAGCTCCTAGTGAGAAGTTGTTCAGCATTGTTGGTAATAAATAATATTACCAATAAACGCACACAAACTTTGAAGCCAAGTATTGTAAAAAATTGATTGATCTTTTTAAAACAGACAGAATATAGAAAAAATGAATAGCTTTAATGATCTCATTTTTATGCGTACATTTGTACATTCTAACTTTTATTTGTCGAACCCTGGTAAGTTGGATCTAGGAAGAAGAAGAATAAAACTCTTATCATTATTGAAATTCTTAATGAAACAATCATTTTAAATAATAATAATAAGTTAGCAGATGTTTACCTTGACTTGGATATACGATACCAGCTGCAGTTTGACTAGGTGGTGCTGGAATTTGTATTGATTCAAGTGGCGGCAGAATAAGCCCTTGAGATACAGTAACTGCTTCTATTTCTGATTTAGGCCCTGTAGGTCTTGGTCTACCCCAAGATATTTTCAAATCATGGTCTTTAATATTTAAATTATTATGTGATTTTTCTACTGCTTGTTCAGCTGAAGCCCTGGTTGCATAATTAACAAATGCACATTTTGATTTATGTACAACTACAACTGATTTGATTTCTCCAAAAGCATAAAAATGCCCCCTAAAAAAATTAATTGAACAGCAAGAAAAAAAAAATTAGAAAAATAATGTAATAAAAAGATAATATGAAATAATCAATTTATACCTTAGATCTGATTCTGTAATGTCATCTTCTATTCCTGTAATAAATAATGAAGTCTAAAATATATTTTTATATTAATGTTACACTAATTAAAATTAAATTTTATTATTATATTGTATTGTGGGAAAAGCATGAGCAAATGAATCAATGATAACATACTATAGTTTTATCTTCAGGAGGGGTAATGTTTGAACCACCACCACCTTTTACCCGATTAAGCATTTTCTTGGCAACTGGATCATTGGTTCCATAATATCTATCTTTAATGTTTTGATGTGACAACTCATTTTCTTCGGGTATTTCATGCCTTTATTCCCACCAAAAAACAATCGTGTATAAAAACAGGTTAAATAATTAAACTGTCACCCAAAAAGCAAATCACTCAAATCAAAAATTACCCACCTGTAAGGACATTCGTCGCCACGTGTGCAGTTTCCTTTAACATAAAATGAACAAATATGTGGTCTATTTCGTTTGTAATAAGGTTCTGTTCTAGCTAATTTTTTTAGCATGTCTTTTCCTGCTGAATCAGCCTTTCCATAATTTATAAGGCTTTCTGGACCCGAAATCTTATATAACAAAAAGTGATTAATTGATGGAGAAACAAAAATTAAATAACTAAATTCATTTAAAAAGAAATAATTTTATATCACCAACCTTTCCTTCAATATTTTGTGCAAAGTACTCTCTGTTAATATCAGATCTAGGCGCATCATTAGTAACATTAAGAGCAGTATCACGAACTTGAACTGGAAGATTATATTGTAAATCCAATAAACATGTTTGACAGACATTTTTTAATTTTGCACAGGTTTGACATATTTCTGTTTTTTTATATCTCATTCCAGCACCAGGAAGCCATCGGAAAATTGTAAAAGGACGAGAGCACACCTATCGCAAAAACCAATAAAAACAATAAATAATCGAAGAAATAAATTTTAAAAGTCAAAAAAATAAAAAACTCACTTTACATTCTTTACCATAACATTGTTTAGTCTTTAAGAAAAAAAGTTTCATCAGTCAAAAATTTAAAATGAATATGTAAATAATAACAATAGGTAATACATACCATTCGAACGTAAGGGTTATCTCCCAAACAAGTTTCGCAAAGGATTGGAAATTCCTAAAATAAAAAATAATAATAAATAAATAGAATGACAACCAAAGAAAAAAGCTATTTTTATTTTTTGATCTGAATTGTTAAAACTTTACAGATTCTTCCCATCCTTGCTTGTTTGGATCAGATTTGTGTGCCATTTGTCAAAAAATTAAAAAAATTAAGACTCTTTAAAATGTATTTTTTGGGAATATTTGCACCAATTATTTAATATTTATATATTCAATTACATAAATTTCTAAAAAATTTTTCTTTGATTGTAAAATTAGGGTGTCAACTACAAATAGTTCACTTGGTTAAGTAAGGTCCCTAAAAATTATTACAAGAAAATATAATTTTAGTCTGCTAAAAATAGTATGGAACGAAAGAAACTTACCTTTTCACTGTTAAAAAATTTTATAAACCTGTTTTGTTAAAAATTTTGTAATTTTTTATAGAAAAAAATCGAAAACAGTTTTTGATTTCTGGGATAAAATTTAGCATCACGATTGTCAAAAACATCATCATCATTATGAAAGCTTACCAAACGTCAAAATAGTAACTAAAAATGCGGGAGATTCTAAAGCACAAAAAATTTAAGATTCTAATGTTCTTTAAACTTGACGTAATCGAAGAAAAGTTTTGAATTAGTAATTTATAATTTTTATAATTAATTGTTCTATTCAATCCATATTTTATATATTCATAATAAAATTTTATTTCCCTTTGAATTAATTTCGTAACATATACCTGGATAAAAAAATACCCTCAAACACACCACCATCCAACCATGTTTAAATCAATAGTAAATTAAAAAGGTTTGGTTGGTTTTCCAAGTTAATTATTATTTAATTCGTTTACAAATACATTACATCTTACTTCACTACATGAGAACTAACAAATTGAATCCATATACCACTTTGAAATTGAAAGTAAATGTTATAATGTGTATTTAACATAATAATAATATCACTATTTTCTTCTACCCTCTTAATATTTAATGTTAATAATAATATTAATGACATTTGAAATTGGATTTGTTTAAAAATTTCAATTCGTACAAGCAAAGTCAAAACTTTTCTTCTACGCTTTTAATACTACCATTAGTTTTTGCTTGCTTCCCCTTCTAGTTGAATATAGAAGGATCCTTAAAGGATCCCTAATAGTAAATCAAGGAATCTTCGGGGATATTTTTCAAGGGTTCTTCGCGGGCGGCGAAGGATCCCTACTAATAAAAATTTGGGGGAATCCTTAAACTCGAAAGTTTCCTGATGCATTTACCAGAATTTCCATAGAAATTTTTATATGTAGGGTAGGAAAGTAATCAGATTTTGTAAAGTCCATGAAAGAAAAATGTACAATTCAAAAATATAATAATTAACTGTGCACACTTTATTCAAAATCTGTGACCAACAGTTGGCTATGATCGTGACCACTATTATAAAACGCGAAATATGATATTCAATTAAGAATAGACTGTTATAATTTTAAAATAGATTCACGTGTATATATATTGCATTCTTTCTCAAAAAAAATAAGATTAATTAGGGATATGATAGAAATCTATATATACACACTAGGTATATATATTTTTAATCTATTTATCAACTTGTAAACAATGCATTCTCCTTTTTCTCCACTCCTCGTTAACTCCATAATATATAATAAATATACAAATAATATATAAAATATAAATTATATGAATTATATAAATAGCCTAAATAGAAATTCTTAAGTCCATAAAAGTAAATAATTTATTTAATAGCAGTAGTAGTATTGTTAATATTATCTTCTTTCTTAATGATTTCTACATAATTAGCTGGAAACAATCCTTGCTCCCCATTTCTTAAACGGCCTCTCCACCATTGAGAAGGTTGTCCCCACATATCTACCTTACTCAAAATAGCAATTATATCACCACGCTGGAATGTTAATTCAACCTGTGACTCCCCTCTAAAATCATAAGTTGCTTGACACATTTCAAGATTGGCTAATAAATTATTATTATTATTACTACTACCAACATCATTAATATTATCATTTAGAATAGTTTTGGAAGAAGAATTTGCTAAATCAAATGATAAGTTTTGTTGTTGCTGTTGTTGACGTCTACCAGCAGAGAAAGCATGTATAAATTTATGCATAAGATATGGTAATCCAAAAACTGCAATTACAAAAAATAATAAAGGTCGTCGAGAATATTTACGTTGCTCTTGAAATTGTTGATAATCAGCCACATTCAAATTACTAGGATCAACTGGTGGCTGTCTACCGGTCAGTTTGTAAAATAAATGCTTTATCCATCTAATCAATGCAAAAATACTTAAAACTTGACCCAAATAATTTCTCAAACTGCCAAATTGATCAACAACTCCAACCATTGCCATAAATGATGAATGTGTAGCAAAATATGTTGATTCCAACATTTGAGCAAATCCACCAAATGCATTCACTATTGACTCAATCATTTGAAAGCCTGCTGCTGTATTGGCCTCCATTCGTTGTGTAAGTGACATTTCATCTGGTCCACCTGGTCCCATCATTCCACCACCGCCACTACCATGACCAAAGCGATTATATGGTGAACCATATGAATTATAAGAGCCATATCCACCATATCCACCACCATATGAACCATATCTACTGTATGGCGATGAATAACTTCCATACCTAGAGTATGGTGACCCATAAACACCACCATACGAGCTGCCATACGAGCTACCATACGAGCCGCCATACGAGCTGCCATATGAGTTATAACTAGAGTATGGTGAATATCCTGTACCATAAGATCCATAATCTATGTATGATTAATTGATTATTAATTAATATTAATTTGACCAAAGCGATTATATGGTGAACCATATGAATTATAAGAGCCATATCCACCATATCCACCACCATATGAACCATATCTACTGTATGGCGATGAATAACTTCCATACCTAGAGTATGGTGACCCATAAACACCACCATACGAGCTGCCATACGAGCTACCATACGAGCCGCCATACGAGCTGCCATATGAGTTATAACTAGAGTATGGTGAATATCCTGTACCATAAGATCCATAATCTATGTATGATTAATTGATTATTAATTAATATTAATTTATATTTGATTTAATTGATTTCAATAAACTTACTTCTATTTGTTGTACCAGTATTCATTGATGTAGTAGTAGGTCTGGGCGGAACAACTGGTGTTGAATCATTATTATTGATGTTGTAATTGTTGGTTGTAGTAGAACTATTTAATATAGGAGGACCTTGTAAATTTGATGGTGTAGATCTAGAAATTGCAAGTTGGTTGGGGTTATTATTGTTGTTGTTGTTGTTATTATTATTATTATTAGCTCTTTCCCATGGTTTTGGAGGTGAGGGGTTACTTATTTGTTGAGTTGCCATTTATATGATCTCAAGTTTTTTTTTTCTTTATATAAAACATAGAAATTCGTGCAACACGCACATTGAGCAAATTATAAAATTATAATTGCACAGTTTTTCCGCAAGTTCAAACTTTATAGATCTCCTAATTCTGTGTATTACATTGAAAAAATTGAAAAAAAGACAAACAAAAAAAAAAACAAGCAAATATGGAATACGAGGACGTTTTGACTAATCAACCTGTTGTAATCGATAATGTATGTATATAAAAGAGATGTGTATATCATATAAGTAATGGTAGAATAATTTTCTTATTTCATTTTGTTATTCTTCTTAAGGGCTCTGGGGTGATTAAAGCTGGTTTCGCCGGTGATGATCAACCAAAATGTCTTATTCCCTCATAGTATGCATTATTTATTAAATTCAAATAAGACTTTTATATATATGTATGTATTTCAAGAAAACATAATATTTGAATTTTTAAAAAAAAAGTGTTGGACGTCCAAAACATGTACGTATTATGGCAGGTGCTGTAGAAGGTGATGTTTTTATTGGACGTAAAGCTCAAGAGTTACGAGGACTTCTCAAAATAAAGTATCCGATTGAACATGGAATTGTATCTGATTGGGACGATATGGAACGTATATGGAAATATATTTATGAGGAAGAATTAAAAACTGCTCCAGAAGAAGTATGAATATTATTATTATTATATAATAACGTGAACAAACACATGCATTTAATTACAATGGTTTCTGTTTATTAGCATCCAGTCCTTTTGACTGAAGCTCCACTTAATCCAAGAAATAATAGAGATTCTGCTGCACAAATGTTTTTTGAAACGTTCAATGCACCAGCTTTGTTCACATCAATTCAAGCTGTCTTGAGTCTGTAAGTATAGATGCAGAGAAAGAGATAATCTTTTTTTTTAAAAAAGTTGAAAATTTTTTGTTTATAAAAAAAAATTTTTACGTTAGTTATTCTTCAGGTCGAACAACTGGTATAGTCCTTGATTCCGGTGATGGTGTAACTCATGCTGTACCAGTATATGAAGGATTTGCTCTTCCTCATGCTATTCGTAGAGTTGATATTGCAGGCCGGTAAAGTATTATTATTAATAATATTACTATATTTCTATTTATTATTAATATTAGCACATTATCAATCAACAACATTATCAACACTATTTACTGTTACTATAATTATCATTATATGACTGACTTTCTTTCTCTTTTCTCAAAAAAAAAAAAAAAAATTTTTTTTATAGTGACGTTACAGAATATTTACAATTACTTCTTCGTAGATCTGGTTATAATTTTCATACCACTGCAGAAAAAGAAGTCGTACGTACCATAAAAGAAAAGACTTGTTATGTTGCAATAAATCCGAATAAAGAAGAAAAAGATACCAGTAGAGAATTTAGTGATTATGTATTGCCTGATGGTAATGTTGTCAAGGTAAATAAATGTATACAATTTTTTTTTTGGAATTAATTAACCAACTTTTAAAGCTATTTATTATTATAATTTATTACAATACTGTAATAGTTGAAAACTGAAAGATTTAAAGCACCCGAAATCTTATTCAATCCAGAATTGATTGGAGAAGAGTATGCAGGCGTTCACCAAGTTGTTGTTGATTCAATTAATAGAGTAGATTTAGATTTAAGAAAGTCTTTATTTGCAAATGTTGTGTTGTCTGGTGGATCAACACTTTACAAAGGTAAATTTATTATTAAGATGTGTGTGCATGTACATATGTAATATATTTTGTTTTACTTTACTTATTGTTATTATTATTATTATCACCATTATAATTATCATCATCATCATTACCATCATCAAGATTTTGGTACAAGATTGCTGAATGAGGTGAGGAAATTGGCCGTCAAAGATATTAAAATTAAGATTTATGCACCTTCAGAAAGAAAATATAGTACATGGATAGGTGGATCTATATTAGCAGCTCTAAGCACTTTCAAGAAGGTAATACAAAAAAAACCAAATTATCACATCATCATTGATAACATATTAACATATGTTTAAATTTGTTTAGATGTGGGTTTCAGCTGAAGAATATCAAGAAGATCCTGATATCATTCATAAAAAAAGTTTCTAAAAAGTTTTTTATTAAATAACAATAACCCTAATTTATTACCATTTGGTTTACTATTTATTTACTATATATATATATTTTATAATTTATTTTATGATTCTTCCTTCTTCCTTCTGTAACATTTAAACAATAAACTGCATGAATATATTTATATTGAATTTTTCTTTGATTTTCTTTTTTTTTTTGGAAGTTAGCCGTTTTAGGAATGGTCATTTCCACATTATGCATTTAATTAACAATAATGCTAGAGCAAACTAAATAAATTTATTTATTGATCTACAACATCCATTGATCTACAAACTCAGCTCCAAATACAGTCGGATCTCCATAAATGCACACTCTCCATACTCTGCACTGCACGGTATTTTTTCAGTCCCACTCATATGAAAACTCCCTCCATAAATGCACCCCACATGACTAATGTATAAAATTCATCGTGTAACTAGGATAAATTTAGAAATCATCGGCAAAATTTTTGATTTGATTGGATAATTTCCAATATGTAATGTAATCCAATTTCATGACTGTGTCACTAAATGCTTTCATAAAATGCAAGTTGATGAATTTTTGAATATCCCTGAAGAAAATATTGTCTGTGAGGTTCCAGATGATGATAAAATAATCAAAGAACTTGCAGAAATATATAAAAATAAAATGAATGTACCTGCTGACAATTTTGAGAAGATGACATTAAGCCTTGAGGAAGCATTAAAGGTCTTGAAACTGTACATTCATTTTTATTACAGCAAGAAAAATAATACTACAAACAAATAAAATTGGTTAATAAAATTGAAAGATATATCAATATAAAAAAAAATAATTCATCAAAACAAACTACAATGGATAGTTATTTTAGTATTACTGTATTTAAAATATTGTGTATCATTTGTGACCAATGAAATTGCTTCTCTCCATAAATGCGCACCCTCCATAAATGCACACTGTCTCTTGGTCCCAAGGGGGGGGTGCATTTATGGAGGTCTGACTATATATTGATTGGTTATGTGATTTTTTTTTGTGATTTGCATATCACTTACAGAATTTCCGAAATTGATGTAAAGAACATAGTAAACATATTGTTTTCAAAACACTACTCCTCCTCCGTTTTCAAATATATAGGCATTAAATTTCCATGAAAGGTAGTATATACATTATACTTTAGAGCTATGGAAAGATTTAATGGATTAAAAATACCAGTGGCATAAAAAACTCATTTGAAATACAGAAAATTTCTTTTTTATCATAATACTTCTATCTATTGCAACTTCTGAAAAAATTGTATGAAATAAAGATTCTCTCTCCATAGCACTGTTCTACAAATGTATCCTGATCAAAAACCTCTAATTATTTTATAAATGTAACGATTTTCCAGAAGCCTTAGTGATTGAAAGTTCATAATACTATTAAAACATGCTGTTTTCAAACCACTATATAGCAGAAATGTAATTTGAAAATTTTATTAATTTATGGCGTTGATGATTATGAAATGAGATGTATTTTCATCTACAAACCTTTTAAAACTTGATATTTCATTACATATTTGACCAATATCTTCTCTAACTTTTTCAAGTTTATATAATTTTTTTTTCATGTCATTAAATAATAGTTTGGTTGGCTCATCCAATTCTTGATAACGCTCATAATCCTCATAATCATCATAATCTACATAATCCTCATAACTGTCATCATCTTCAATTATATCTGGAAGATTACTCCTTGCTTCTAAATAATTGTTCACTTCAATCAAATACGATTCATTTAATTCATCATGAATTTTCTTAAACTTTTTAATTATTCTTACATATTTGTCTAACTATAGATGCTGGTCACAATTCTTGGTGATGGTTGCAACCATATTTGCAACATATAAAAATGGTTTGCGACCACTTTAGTTTCATTTTTTGGATTGCAACATGGAACACTACATCTAACCTATCAAGATTTTGACATCTTATAAAGCTATCCAATTTATTGATCCTTTTTAATCTCAACTATTCCATTATGTCATCTCGATCAATATATAATTGTCATCTTCCCTCTTTATACCATGTTTTGCTTACTAGCATTACATTTGTAATTTTTTTGGGATCTTTGATTTGCTTTATAATTTGACCAATTAGTTCTGATGGTAACTTAAATGCTAGAGGATTAATTTCTACATATTCTATGATCTCTCTTACCTCTACTAGGTCTCTGGTCTCAAATGGGTCTTTGCTATCATCTAGATAAGAAATTGCTTTTGCAATATAGTGATATGCTTGAATTATATATGCAAACATTTTTTGATTTCTTTTTATATAGATAGCAGAAATATTTAATTTGAAAATTTTATCAATTTATTAGTTTTCTAGTTTCATTATAGACATGCTATGCACATCTTGCTCATTTTACTTGCTCTCCTGTTAACTACTTGATGAAAACTTTTTTTTCTTGGATTAGAATACATAGTAAATTTAGCATATATCCTATAAAAAATAATGATATTGAAATTAGTATGAAAGAGGTCTCTGGAGTATATTCTGTATATACATGATATAAAAAATAATGCTATCGAAAAAAGTATGAAACAGGTGTCTGAAGAACCAAATAGTGCACTCTGTGCCAGAAACACCCATAGTACACAACAGAAATGAATAAGTCAGATGTAGGACAAATTCATGATTTTTTCAATGAGATGAGTTCTGAAGAAATCAAATGTTTTAAAATTAAACAAGCAAAGCTTTCAGTAGCTTCCTCACCTTGGTGCCCACCTTAAATGATACTCCTTTTTTTATGTTTAGTTAGAAATTAAATTTATTATATAATTGATGTATACTTTTAAAATACTTTTATTATTTTCCTAAAGAAATAGAATAATTTTAATACAGTTGACTATATCAAACCTGGCTATACTGAACTCTGGATATAGCAAGTCAAAAATCACCATGACTTAGTGAAAATTTTAGATTATCTCATAATAGAAAAACAGACTTGTGTAACCAATAAGTTTTTTAAATATCTCATTATTATTATAACAAATTCAAACACCATTATTAATCAAAAATAAACTATGACATTATAGCTTTCTAATGAACCCCTACCATATTGATAGAGGCTCTCCATGTCAAGCTATACTTATTCAAGAACAGCATTACCTTTTACTTCAAAGCTAAGATTTTTACCAATATTACTGTTACTGGAATTAAATATTGATGCAGATATTTTGGCCAAATCTCTTAATTCCGGGACAATTTAAATTTTTACTTCTATTTTAATTATTTTATTATTATTTATTTTTAATTTTATTAATTTATTTTTATTTTTATTTTTTTATTTTTTATTTATTTATTAATAACTTGTAAAATTATTTTAAAAGCATTTTTTAGGAAATGATGAATAAAAGTGTGTGTGGCATTAAATAAAAAAACAAATGTATATAGCATTTTTAAAAAAATGATGTGTGTAGCATTGAAAAAAAAAATGGAGTGTGCCGTTTTCTTGATGCTACATTGAAAATTTCTAGCATTGAATTCAAAGGACCTTTTGTCCATTTTGGCTTGCCATATATTATGCATAAATTTAAAATATTCTTTAAAAAACGCACATATATATAAATTTATTATGTATATCAGTGCCAAAGATAGATGTGGAAATTTCTGCTCAAAGTTGATCCTGATTTCCATTACCTAATAAGTATTGTATAATAATATACATATCAGTCGCAGGACATTGCAGATATACAGGGGGTCAAGTGTCACTCATATATAAAATTAATGATCTTTGTGCATGTAAAATCAAAGAAAAAAAATCACTCTGGTATACACAAACCTACCCGATTTAACCAAGATTGTTCCTTGAATTATAAAAAATCGAAATACACTCCCCTAAAAAAAGTATTGACTCACTTGATGATCCGCGAAAATAATTGGGTAAATGGGTAATACAAATACTCATTTTTTAACTAAGCAAATCGATGTTGTGTATTAGTGAGAAAATGTTTAACGAAATGATTCCTATAAAATTCTAAAATACCACATCGGACCGATCGTTATTGATAATTTTATGATCTTTAAAAGTCAAATTAAAATTTTTCAAAATTTTTTCAAAAAAGTTGCACTTAGAGCTATTTTAATATACAATGTTTTAACGCATCTTGGGAACTTAGAAAATGTTGTTCCATTTGTTTTCAAATATATAAATATGAATGTTC
>CAUDNR010004344.1:38147-50570 GCA_958430865.1 Entrophospora sp. SA101 | reverse complement strand
GCAACAATAGGAATCACATAATGTTGAAGATATTCATTCAATGTAGGAATACTTGTTATCATTTTTAAAGCTTCAAGGTAATCATCTAAACTTTTAAGATTTTGTTCTTTGATGTTAATTATATGTGTATTTTTCATTGATCTATCATTTTTTCTTTGTTCAATAGCATAATCATAATAATGAACTGTTAAAAGCTCTATTCTATTAAAACAATCAAACAAATTTTTTTTGTTTTGTAACCAACATGACTTTCTAATATTATAACTGTCCTCTAAATAATAAATATGTTCATTGTGTAGGTATTTTATTTTTTGCTAATTTTTTATTTTTTCCAAAAACAAATTTATATAGTTGTTCAAAAAAATTCCAATGAGTTGAAATTGTTGACTCCCTCATATTTAAAGAGACATGTAATGGTCCAAGAAGAGGAATAAAGCTATTAATAATTTTGGGGATCTTCAAATTATTTGGAGAATCATTCATTGATTTTTGATATAATGATACAGCTCTTCGAATAAATAACTGCCCAGGAAAATCTGCAACAATAGGAATCACATAATGTTGAAGATATTCATTCAATGTAGGAATACTTGTTATCATTTTTAAAGCTTCAAGGTAATCATCTAAACTTTTAAGATTTTGTTCTTTGATGTTAATTATATGTATATTTTTCATTGATCTATCATTTTTTCTTTGTTCAATAGCATAATCATAATAATGAACTGTTAAAAGCTCTATTCTATTAAAACAATCAAACAAATTTTTTTTGTTTTGTAACCAACATGACTTTCTAATATTATAACTGTCCTCTAAATAATAAATATGTTCATTGTGTAGGTATTTTATAATTCTTAAGGCCTCTATATTTTTTGGGTTATTTATATGAACTCCATTATTAATGATTAATATCCTTTCACTATCTTCAATAGTTTTAACTGTGCATGTTGCCATATGATGGGCAGTTGATAATGTTGTAGTATTTGGTGCTCTGAAAGAGTGAATTGAATGATAATCATCCAAGTTAAAACAAAATAATTTTCCTGACTATAAATACACAAAAGTATTAGTAATATTTAAAAATTATATTTAATAATTTATACATATATTAAATTATTAATTACATTATATAATAAATAGTCATTAATTTTATTAGGGTGATCAGTTTCAAATTTTTGTTTAAATATTTCTACAGTCTTGTGACTTACTGATATACCATTTTTGACAATATGTCTATTGATTCAACTGTTGCTCCAGATGATGATAAGTATAATCCAATTTCAAGTTGTAAAGAATTAATAAACTTATTTCTCAAACCAGCTAACAAGTAACAAAATACAACAACATTTTTTTAGCATTCTCCTTATTAAATTCAGATCTATTAGTTGGCACAAACATTTCAATTAATTCATCAAAAAATCCAATTAATATAGGTTGATATTTTTCGATCATTATTTTAAATTTATCTGGATTTAATCCAAGATTTGAATTAAAATCCCTTTGAAGATAAAATAAAGAATCAGATAAAATTTTAATTTTATAACTGAATTTATTAGATTTACTAATTTGATTATTTCTATAAACATTCAATTCTGACTCCATATTAGATATTTTCTGCAATAAAAGATCAAAATTATCTTTTGTTAAATTTGGTTTATCATTTGCCATATCAACTTTTATATCTGAGCAATTTTCAAAATTATTTGAAGAATTATCATTTTTATTTTTTAATAAATCAGATAAATTAGTTTGGTAAAAATTTGATATTTTTTTTTTTAACATTCCTGTCTGGCTCTGCAATCATTAAATAATGTTAAGACATATTTTATCACCAATATTTAGATAATTATACATAGTTAGTGTCTCTTTTTCTTCAGATTTTTTTTTGGCACCAGGTGTAAATGTTCTGATATCTTTGTTTGACTCACAATCCAAAACTTGACAATAATTTATATTTTGAGACATTTTTTAATAATAATAGGAATTTTGATTGTTGTAAAAGAGATAATATTTATTAAATAATTTTTATGTAATAATTTTAAATTAATATTTATAATTTATATATACTCTTTTTTATTAATAAAATTCAACTCAAGGTAATAAAATACTATTTTTAGTTTCAACCTTTAAAATTTTGTTTTTGTAAAAGATCTTCAAGCCAATAAAATTTGATTTTTGTGTGATTGTTTGGAGGGTGATCGTCATAAAATTTGGCCAATGAAATCAAAATCACAATGTGATAAACGAATGTCCATTATGCTGCTATTAGCAACATTCCCAAATGAAGTTCTTAATTCATTTACAAGGTCATCTGATTGACGTGAATTTGCTCTTGAGTTTTTAAGTGAAAATTCATTATTTTTTGTATATTTTTGTGAAAAGCATATGAATGTTTACAAGCAAAACAATTTTTGTCAGTAATATCCATTAAATTCCAATCATGTTTTTGACACATACATGACCTTGCATTATTGTCATAGTCTATGTGTGAACATTCTTCAAAAACCAATCTTCTAATATTTATAAATTCATCTAGATTTTTTTTTTTTTTTTTTTGGAAAAATTTATGAACAATAAAAAAATGTGAATCATGAATAAATTTTTTTTTGAGATGAAGGTATTTACTTTCAAATAATCGTAACAATGTCTCAATTGATTATAGCATTTGTTTCAATTAATTATGGCATATGCTTTATTAATTGTGATGTTTTTAATTATAAAATTGTGGTATAACACAATTTTACTAAAACGTTGCTTCAATTAATTGTGACATTTACTTAACCTTTTGATCTGTTCAGCCTGCTATACATATTACACAGTCTAAAACTTATTTTTCAAACTTTGCATATGTTCTTTCTACTGTATACAATGGGTAGGATAAAAATAGTACCTTCACAAGTTATTGATGGCCTCTTGTAAGGCTTCACATATTGCTTACATTTTCATTTCCCTTGATGAAAAGAAAGAATGAGTCATTTGACTTGTACCTCAATACATTTTGTGAAGTTGTGAGGTTATCAATAATTTGACATCTCCAATTGAACCTTTGGTAAATATTTATCCAATGGTTCTAGTGAATTACACCAAATTCAAATGCCTTTTTTTCACCATTCTCATCTTTCATTTGATTCTGCAATAATGACTGTTTACCCTGCAGAATCTCTTTAATATCAATAAATTCTGTCACCCTACCTAGGTCTAATGTGAGACTGTGTCCAAGTTTTGATGATGATAATTTATTTCTACCATCAAAAGTGGAATAATTTTGATCATCAAAATCACCAAACCAATTTGGCTGCATGTATACTTCCAATTTATTATGAATTCGTTGTTAGAGATAGGTTTATTATCATTACAAAAACAAGAGCAAGGTTAAGGATAAGGACAGTTTTTTTATTAATTAAATGATTCTAATATGAATTATTGATTTTTATGATTATACATGAAGTTAAGAAAATTACAACATTATTTATACATGTTTAAGGTTCTGAAAATTCTTAATTTGTTCTGATTAAAACCCATACATTTTCAAAATGAGCTCTTAAATCATATGGAGGTCTTGATAAATTGGATAGACTTATGAGTCCAAATACTACCCTTTTCCTAAAGAAGGATTGGTGAAATTCAACAATTGCCTAAATGTGGGTGAATCTCCTAAACGTGGGTGTATTCCTTAAAAATAAACAAAACCTTGCTTTAAGAATAATTACAAGTTCTTGTTAAAATGAACAAATGATTTCAAATTCAGAATTAAATAAATGTTAAAATTTAGAATGTTAGAATAATCTTTCTCAATAACTTCCATTAATGTATTTATCTTTGAATAATATTGTACTAACCTATCTGGGTTTTTGCAGTCACTTCATCTTCACTTAAATCTGCTGTATCTTCAACATGATCAATAATAATATTGAAGAGAGGGATGATAAGGTAAGCGTACTATACAAGCTGGTTGATATCTTTAGGGTAAGGTCTTTGAATGGTTAAGGAATTCAACAACTTTCTCAAGAGTAGCCCACTACATATGAGAGATAGCATACTGATGAAGGACATCATGGATGTTAGTGAGGGTGTTGGGTATGGTTTTCAGTCCAAACTATTTTTGAAAAAAGATAACTTTAACAATAGTTGGGCTCCTCAATATTTTTATAAGAATGTACATGAAAAGAATATATAAATCAATTATTTTAATTTAAACTAGAGTGACAACAAGTGCCAATAACCACCATTCTTATGATAAATACTTACCCATGAACCACACCAGTGTTATCTTCTCTTCTTTTATCTTTTCTTGGCATTTTTAATTTTTTAATTTCTTGAAAAAGAAAAAAAAGAAAAAGTACATGTATTAAAAAAAATGTTTATTATTGGCACTTAGCAAATTGATTTTTTTTTTTTGGAAAAACAATTTATTTTTGACAGATGACTGACTGATATTGGTTGATCAACAAATCTTATTTAATATATACATCATAAAAATACTCTAGAAAAACCATCAAAACAAAAATGACTGGCTAAATTTTATGCAGATCTTTTCATTGAAAAAATAAAAAAATTTTTATGAAAGGAAACTTGGTGAGAACTTTATTAAATGGCCATACAACTTCCAAAATTATATATTATGTGTATTTTTAACTACTTTATGAGCCTACAAAAAAAATCAATAATTGCAAATTATAATGATAAAGTTATCATACCAATTCAATAAATTTTCACTAATGGTAAAGTTGTTTGAGTTTACTAACCTGTCATTTAATCTTCTTTAGAATCCATTCAACTTCCTACTAGTAAAACAAATAAATTTAGAAGATTCAAAGGAAGTGCTAGGAGTAAGTCTTCAACTAGGACTTGCTCTTTGCTTTCCTTTTCCTATTATTATTAATGATGCATGTTAAAATTAATAGTAAATTGTTAAATTAATAACTTTTGTATATAAATGATTTACTATGTCTTCTTTTTGAGTCTATACAGGTTCCATATTCCATACATCTGCATGCATCTCTGTAGTAAATCATGCTCTGTATGGAGCAAAATATGGAATTGAAGATCGTACAGACTGGCTCCCATCAATCAACTTTTCAGAATTCACAAATTCCATACAAAAATTAAAAAATAAAAAGTGTACGAAATTGAAAGTTGTACAGAATCTCTACTGACTGCTTCTTATTATTATTAAAATTATAAAGTTAATAAATAATATCATGAAATCTATATTAGTTTATTCCCTTGCCTATTATTGTATGTAATAGATTACTTCATGGTTATTGTAAGGAAACCCTTTTTCCTTACGTCAAAATACTAATTGTTTTAATTATTATTAAAAATACAAGTTATCACGGAAAGCTTATCTTTTTATACAAAAAATGCATAATATAATATTACAATTAAATAAATAAATTATTATCAATCATAATAATAATATCTTAGAACCTCCCCGAAAGCTGCAGCATTTAATTTATAACTCATATACATAAAGAAAATAATATAAGTAATATAACAATAATATAAGTAAAG
Source organism: Entrophospora sp. SA101 (assembly GCA_958430865.1). Classification (NCBI taxonomy): domain Eukaryota; kingdom Fungi; phylum Glomeromycota; class Glomeromycetes; order Entrophosporales; family Entrophosporaceae; genus Entrophospora; species Entrophospora sp. SA101. The sequence continues at coordinate 45,059 of CAUDNR010004344.1, read as the reverse complement.
TTTCACAGTAACGTTTCGTTTTAATTTAACGCGTTACGCGAAATAAATTTCGTATTACAGTACTACATTACATATTCACAATTAAGAACGAAAAAGAACTATTACAGTCATTAAATTTTTGGATATAAATGAATTCTATGTCAAATTTTATATAGTAAACATAAATAAATAGTTTATTCTCAATTGTCCTCTCAATCTTTCAATAAATTAATCAAGTCAAATTTTGAATTTATAATTTTTATATAATGTCATATAAATATAATAAATTATCACCAGAAAGAGATGAATTTGTATTTAAAATTTATCATGAAATGGAGAAGAATAATGCTATAATTAATTCTGGTATAGAAAGTAGAAAAGATTATTTTTTTTCATTGGTTGAAAAAAACAAGGAGCTTTCTGAAAATGACAAAGAATATTGTAAAGAAGAGTTTATTTATGACTTTGAATTAAGCAATACAAGTGATGAATCATACAAGCCAAAAGAATGTAACAAGTGTAAATTGACAAGATACTCTGATAAATTCTGTGAAGGTTGCATTAGTTTACATTTACAGAGTCTTTTCAATAATTGGACATCTAGAAATAACATAGTTGATAATTTTATTCAACAATGTCAAATGAAATCATCTGGGCTAGAATATATTTTGGAATGGATACCTTTTGAGCAATTTGAAAAAGCAACAAAGTTGACAGAAGGTGGATTTAGTTCAATTTATACTGCCACATGGACAAGAGGAAGTATTATTGATTATGATGAAAATAAAAAGGAGTTTAGTTATTTTGGAAGGCATGGGGTAGCATTAAAAAGTTTAAATGATTCAAGTAACCCAGGAAAAAGCTTTTTTGATGAGGTTGGTAACTGCCATTTAAAACAAACATAAATAATACTGTATTATATAATGCTAATTGATTTTATATTTATTTTTAGGTAATAAATTATTGCAAAATTAAATCAGAAATGATTGTTGCTTGCTATGGTATAACTAAATTCCCAAATAATGGAAACTATGCAATAGTTTTAGATTATGCTCCAGAAGGCAATCTAAGGGATTATTTACAAAAAAATTTAAATTTAACATTAAAAGACAGAATTACAATCTTTTATTATTTATGTGATGCATTAGATGATATACACCAAAAAGATTTAATCCATTGTGATTTACATAGTGGTAATATATTATTGCAAGGAGGTAATTGTTATATTACAGATTTGGGATTATGTGGACCAGTTGATGAAAAATCATCAAATAAAATCTATGGAATTGTATCATATGTTGCACCTGAGCTGCTCAGAGGCAAAATTAATGTAAAGAATACAAAAGAAACAGATATCTATAGCTTTGGAATGTTAATGTGGGAAATATTTGCAGATCAACCACCATTTGACAATAGAGCTCACAATCACCGTTTAATCTTTGATATATGTGAAGGTTTACGACCACCAATATTACCTGGAATGCCTGGTGATTATGTGCAAATGATGCAGAAGTGTTGGGATGTGGATCCATCTAAAAGACCAACTACCAAGGAACTGTGATTTTGCTCATGAGAAATTAGATAAAATTTTTAAAACTGAAAGAACATTTAATAATAATATCAGTAGTAGTAGTAGTAGTTATTCGCAACAAACACACAAATCACATCCAGATGCATATCATAAAAGTAGAATCTTGGATGATGAAATTGCTAAGTCTAAAAGCTTAAAAATTTATACAAGTAACGATAGTTCATTAAACAGTCTTGATTTTAATTCTTTTCTTGTTGATGAATAAAATTTTCATTATTAATTAATTGAAAAATACTATCTGATTGATTAATTAAACATTAGATTCTGGTGATAATAGTAAAGACTAATTAACTATAAATTTATTCGTTTATCTTTTTATTTTCTTAAATTATAATAATATTTTGAAATGATAAACTATTTACAATAGTTTCTGATTCTTGTTAATGGTGGTATCATTTCGGTTATTTAACAAGTATGGCCTAACTTTTGAGCTATCCTTGTCAGTTAATTGCAAGCAACTCGCAATAATCCAGTGCTTGTCAATTAATTAGTTTACTAATTTACTTTGGTTCTCGCCTGCTGTCTCTTTCTTTGTACCTAGATGAATCTACAAGTACATTGGATAACTGTAAATAAATAAAATGGTTCTTTTACAAAACTTAAGGGCTTCTATAAAGTTCTTTTTATTCGATTGTGACTGATTTATTGTTTACCTTACTTTATCTGGCCGATTTGGGTTTATTTACAAACAATCAAGTAGCTTAACCGTTTTATGTTTACGATTACAATAACATTGCTAGTATTTCCGACTAACCTTTGGACAATACTTCACTAATCGTTGTTAATACTCACTAGTTAACAACTCATTAAAGAAAGAAACCTTTTACCGGAGTATTTTATTTGTTGTTTTTATCAAAGTTTTTAAATAAAGAAATAAAAACAATGTTTTTAATTTTATTTTTAAAAGTTTACTAACGGTTCGATTTTTAATTTATAATAAAAATAATGATTCTATCACAAAATTTTATTAGAATATTAATTTGCATTGATTTTCATTTGCTTTTTCAAGCGAGGACCCAAAGTTATTCTAGCGAAGGTTAGAAGCTGTTCCCGCTCAATAATTATTCAAGTTAATCGAAATGAAATTGTTTCAAAATAGAAAATAAATAAGTAATTATCGCAACCCCACAATATATATACATTAGTATTAGATCTGTGAAATTTCGAAAAGTTTCAAATTAATCTGGTTTCAAACCGATTTTGGGATCTCAATTGGTAAGAATATTTGAATATTAAAGCCACTAATTTCTTTTCTACATTTTTATTTAAACATTTTTTTTTTTTAATTTTAAAAATTAAAAGATTAAGAATTTTATGAATTTATTTGATTGATTAGAGAAATCATATACAATAAGAGCTTGATATTTAGATGTAGAGAAAATATTTCTTGCAATGATTGATAATGATAAATAAGTCATAGAGTATTGCTCATACTTCCGTTTGAATAATAATAAAAATCCTATAATTATCGACTTTAAATTTTAAAACTAATTTCACAGATCATCTAATTTCAGCAAAAATTTAGAGGTTAGATTACGGTTTCGGATAGTGATAGTAATGGTAATAGTGGTTGTAGGATCTTCCCACAAAATTATACCGGGAATTCAAAAGAGTTTCAGGTCATACATAGCATTGATACTTTCTTGATGGCTCAAATCAAGATCATGCATGGTTGATCATCAAGCGCTAGCAAATACCTTAAAAAGAAAATACAATAAGAATCTATTCATCATTGAGATCCATAATAATAAATAAAAGATTTTTAGTCTAAAATTAGGAAAATTTTTTAATCCGATTTCCCACGCAGATCCTTTAATTCTTATCCGATATTCCACTTGAGATATTTTTATTGAAATAAAAGAAAGACCGTGATGAAACCATAAAAAAAGAAGAATTAGTTTAAAAGTATAAAAGTAATGGTAGAAGAATCGGAAAAAAAAAAAAAAGAGAGAAAGGAAAGATTTTTCCCATGTTTTATTGGTCAGGAATTTTTTGATGAAAGTAAAAGAGCAAAATTAACCTAATACTAATTGATTTTAATAAACATAATTATGAAAGAAAAAATCAAAGATTTACAATTAATCCCTCCCTATAACAAATAACTTATTGAAGCCGGAGAGTATCCTGTTATTTGTTTTTTAAAAAATTGACTAAAAACCAAGCCTTAGAATTATGGGAAGCTGAATTATTTAATCGAGAAAAGTAGACTTGACCAAATTTATTTTAATTACTACCATTTCTACCCCCGAAACCGAAAATCATCTGATCTTGAGCTAATGCAGATACCACCCCAACCAAAGAAAGTGTTTTTTTAGACAAATTATTACTGGTTTTGATTAAATTGGTTTTGCAAATATAAATTTTTTGCTGTTGGTTCCGAAAAAAATGTAAGCATGAATGAGAGAGAGAGAGATTGAAGTAATAACAAGATTATTGTTGGTTATTGTAATGTTAAACTTTGAAGCCCTGAAATTCCTTTTGTATTACTTTACTATTACTACTTTAGCTGGTTTTGTTGCATAGGGCACCCCAATTATTCATTTGAAAAAGAGAGCAAGAACAAAATTTTTCAATGATAATTTTATATTTTTAAGGATAATAATAATAATGATAATACATCAAACGTTTAGTAAATATCATCTGATAAAATCTTATTTTATTTTAGAAAATCGCCATAAATCTATAACTGGGGAATTTAATTAACCTTTTCTATATTTGTAATGTTTATTTTTGTTCAAAAACAATTTTTGTTTTTTAATTTTAAAAAAAAATTTATTGATAGCAAATTAGGTAATTGTAAAAACATTGGGAAAAATTTTTTATTAGCAGAGAGGTAATAATGACAAATTTAATGATGATTATGGATGAGAAGAGGCCAAAAGAAGACACATTTACCACATTTAACTATACAACCACATTGACATATTTATTAGTTAGCAGCAGTACACATTTTACAAATTAATTAATTCACGCACGCACACACACACGCACACACATTAATACATACACATTAACACAAATTAAATAAAAAATACATTGAAGGAAACAATGAGAATTTTATTTTTATTTTTATTTTTATTTTAATAGTAATAATAGTGAATGAATAAATGAATGGGACGTATGGATGGATGGATGATGATGATGGTGTATGGAAATGAGTGGATTAATAGTTGAATGGATAGAATAGTTGCCTTTCCAAAATTGAACAAAAAAAAACAATATTAAATATTTCCAAAACAAATAAAACAAAAAATTATTTATAACCATTAAATTTTTTAAAAAATAAAAATTAAACAGTACTAACGATCTCGTATTATTAATTATTTATTATTTATTATTATTATTATTAATTATTATTTAAATGATAATAGCATAGTATGTAAAAAGAGGGGTGGGAGAGTGAAAATTTATTGAAATAATGATAAAAATGACAGGTAAAAAAAAAAACTATTTTTTTTTTTTTCAAAGGAACGATATTTTGACATACGGTAAAGAATACGAATTAAATGGCAAGGAAAAAGATTTAAGATAGGGAAGGAAGGGGTAATGAATAAATAAAACAAATTGATTGGTTGATTAAAATAATCAATCCTTCGTTGACTAACACAATAATAGGAAAAAACGATAAACTGTAAAATTAAATTTTTTTTTTAAATATAAAATTTTTAAATTTTTAATTTTTTTTTTTTTTGACAAAAAAATAAATAAAAAAAGGTTGTGAGAAATTTTCTTTTTTTTTTTTTTGTTATTATTCTAATAATAACAAACAATAATTATAATTATTACGCCAAAAGGTAGTTGGTCAAGTTTTAATTATAATAATAAAATAAATATACGCCCGCAATATTCTAAATTTAATAAAAAAAATTATACCTGATTTTTATCAAGTTAATTTTTTTTCCATTGTTTCTATATATTTTTATATAGTAGAGTAAATCAAAAAAAAAAAAGCAAAAAGAAGGTCCCAGATCATTTCTTTTTTCTGTAATGAATAATGAACAAATAAAATATTAAAAAAAAATCAACAACAATCATTAATAATTATATTATATAAAATTATACATAATTAGTAATATGATGATACATATCTTTGGATGACAAAATGAATAAATTGAAATTTTGTGCGACGAATTTCATTCTAGGTCTTTGAAGTGAGAGATTTTATTGATAAAGAAAATTTTTATTTTTTGAATGAATGAGAAAAGATGATTATTTGATATTTTTGAAGATTGTTAAGATTGCGAAAGGAACTATCTATTTATTAAATTAATTATATTATTCATTAATTAGTTTATTGATTGATTGATTAATTGTAATGTAGTGTAAATTTTAATTAATTTACGCGGTTTTCATTAATTTAAAAATATATACATATATATAAAAAAAAAAAAATTTTAATTGACGATGATTCTTTTGTGAACGGCAGAAAATCCTGCATCTGACGTGCACGCAAAGTAAGGTTTGTTATAAGGAAATAATTCTTAATGTGAACTCAATGGGGAGAGAGGTATTATGTACATGATATATATATAACAAAGTTATTATCAATATAGCAACATTATATTGAAAAATAGGAGAAATCCGCAGTTTTATTATACTTGGAAATGATTGTTGATTATTTAGATTCATCATCACCCACCCGCTTACCTACTCAACTTTACATCACTTACTCTACCATTCATCATCATCATCATACATTCTCACAACCTTTTTACGCCATAAATAATTTATCAGTTACTATTGTTATATATACTTTAAAAAATTCCATCAATAAATTATCATCTTTACCTCTCGTGTTTTTTTTCTTCTTAGTGTGCAAGTGTAACGTTTCACGCTCTATATACATGATTTTCTTTTTTGGGTTGAGGCGTTATATTTTATAATTTTTGATTTTCTCTTTTTACAATATAATAATAACATATGATAGAGTTCAGATGACGATAATGATATACCAACGAAATATTATATAGCTTTAATTTAATTTAACACTTTTGATGATGTAATATTAAGTTCTAATGATGATATATCTTATATAAAAAGCATTAAAATCATTAACCTTTTTTTTAGACTTTATTGCTAAATTTATTTTTGTGGAGAATTAATTTTTTAGTTTTAGTTACACAAAGGAACTTAATTTAACATTTACTAACCGTTTATAGACAATAAAACTTTTTTAGTGCATAGAAAATAGAGATAGATAATCATCATAGACAAATAAAGAACATAATCTTTAGAGAAAAAATTGTTATTATTATTATTATTATTATCCTTAAAAATATAAAATTATCATTGAAAAATTTTGTTCTTGCTCTCTTTTTCAAATGAATAATTGGGGTGCCCTA
>CAUDNR010004344.1:2821-19961 GCA_958430865.1 Entrophospora sp. SA101 | reverse complement strand
ACAAAGGTTTATTTTACAAATCTAGAGGAGATAGAGTTTGAATTTTCATATTGAAAAAATTTACATATATTGATCGGTGAAAAATCCGCACATATGATTTTTTATATGTGTGCTCAACTATGTTTGTGTTTATTATAATTTGTAACACCCCAATATGACGCGCAGTGTTGAAATTTCGTTGTGTAACCAGTACAAATTTAGAAACTATCTCCAAAAATTAAAAGGTTGATTGGTGTGCAATGTTACACCCCCGCATTCCCCGCACCGAATTTTCAACACTGATGACGCGGCAATAGGAGGTCTTTAGACCGAGCCAACCATAAAAGATTTACTATGTATATTGGTTTTGTTTTTGAATGAGCATGCAAGGAAAAATTTTGATACACAAAATTTTTGGTTCCCTAATAAATCGTTGAATACTAATACTAATAGATTTGACCCTATTAAACCTAACCAACCTCTTTGATGTGTATAATAATTTGACCCACAGATTGATTACTAGCGCTAAATTAATTGACCCTATTAGTGATTGTTTGTTACATTTGTTAAATTTTTAAATTTATAAATAATTTGACCCTATTAGAATCACTGACATTTATATATTAATTTGGCCCAGCTGCGGCAGTAACCTATCTATGAAGTTTGCGGGTCCTCCCCAAACACAAGGGCAAATTTTATGTTAAAAGAGATAATAAATTATCCATAATTTTGTAATATTTTTACTAGAAAATCAACTATTGACAACCACATTAAACCATCCGCCACATTACGATAACTGACTCTTACAATATTCTCCATGAACAAATAAATATTGATCCAGTTCGTGCATTTACTCTGGTAGATATTCCTCTCTAGAAAATTTGAATTTGACGCGTTAAAACCTTTTTTATTTAAATATTGCACAAGTGGACGTGCTGCTGTCAATAATTTACCTAGTTTCCGCAAACTCTCTAAATTGGGTGCATCAGAAGATCTAGAGATTGTTAATCATACTACAATTTCTCAATTGATAATTAAATAGTTAGTTCATTTCGTTATTATGTAAATTTTGTAGGGAAAATGTGAATTGAATATGGAACTTTAGTCTATTAGAACACTAAATTACTATTTGCGTATAGTCTAGCAAGGAGAAGAAGGTGAATTTCATTTATTTATTTTTCAGTTTGGAAAGAAAAATCTTCTTGGATCCATTTTCTCTTTTACCAGATTTATAATTGCATAGGTAAATATAACCCACAGTTAAATTCATTTTTACAGTGTGATGGATAGTTATTTGTCGATCGGTTTCAAGATCAATCATTTTTTTACATTCAATGTTTTGATAAAATTTGTTTCATATAATGCAAATCGAATTTGTTAGTGATATAATCCATTCTTCATTTGTTGATATTTTTCAAGAGACGCGTTCACATTAGCATTGACAAGCAAAGCAAAGCAATTCAATGATTTGATTCTCAGATGTTGTAAAATTATTACGAAAATGACGCAGGCAAAAACCTTGAGGTATTAAAACCACTGCCATGACTCATAATCCTTGGTGTAAGTCAAAACTCTCAAATAAAAAAATCACGATTGACGAAATTAAATTTAAGTAAAAAATTTTTAAAATTACAATTATTGTTTTAACATTATGAACGTAAATTATCTATCTTGATATTTATTACTATCATTTAAATTTTATCTCTTCAACTTCTACACCGACTCTGCTTTCTGAATAACCAATATCATTATTATCTACATATATTATTTTATTGTCTGCTAAATAACCAACATTATTATTACCATTACTTTCGGAGCAAGTATTACCTTCATTTACCAATTCATTTTACAGTATTATTAACATTGTTTCCAAAACGAATATTTCTATCAAATTACTAATATCATTACAGAATAAGAGATTAGTTATTCAAACTGTTAATTATTTCCATCAAAAATTGCAACATTATATAATAAGATTGATTTTCTTTCTAGACAATATCTACATTACCACTATTTCTGAACCAAAATTCTTGATCTATAATTTACATATATTTTGTCAAAATAATGGTATAATAAACTAACATTTACCTATTACTATCAAGTAAAAATTAATCGAACTCTACCAACGGGCCATTCAACGATTTAAGATACAAACATTCAAGCCACCGCAGTTGGATGTAATAAAAGTTAACTTATCATTAATATACACAAATTAAATGTCATATAATTTATCAATATTCCAAATATATAATATACACTGAGTCCATTCCGTATCGCAGGGAGAAATTATCAGGATCAATAAACTATACCTGCAGCTCAAGCCACAAGGTAAATTTACAGCAGACCTAAAGTTGTAGTCTACCAACTATGTCTTTTAGCCGATAAATTTATTATTAATTTATGACATTTATTATTATTATTATTATGATAAGTTTTGATTGAGGAGATTTGGAATAATTTTCCATTATTCCAACTTTCAATTGAATCTAAACAGTCATGTTATTGATTCATTTAGAAGCTTATCAAATACTTATACTTGTAAAAAAAATATGGAATACCCATTGCCAATTTTTTTGTAAACTTGATCATAAGAATTTCAATTGTTTGAAACTCTTGGAAACAATTTTTATCAATTCTAAAACTACTTATTAATAATATTGGAGACCCAAAACCATGTCATCTCCAGTTAAAATTAAATACCCCATTAATAGTTATTATACCTCAATTATAATAATCTGGGGTCTTGTTGCACATTAATATGAATCGATTTTTTGGACACTTTTTAGTATAATCATGTCAAAAGAAAAAGAAACTACCTCAACCGAAATTACAAATGAAGAACCAGATAATAATAACAATACTAGATCAAATGACAATAATTCGGATCAAAAAGAAATACCATTTGATTATTCAAAGTTTCTTAAGCAAATAGATCATAAAAATGCAACAAAAATTGCAAGAATGGTTAAAAAGTAATTAATTTACTTATTTTTATTTTATTAATAATGTTAAAATATATTAAGCAATTTATTGAAATAATTATTTAGTTTTGAATTAGAATTTGAAAGACATCCTAGAACAATTAATGATCAAATCAAATTTGTGCGCGAATTTTTAGACGTATGTTAAGAATACTTGTAAAAAATTCAACTTATTGTAAAGTTCACTTACATGCATTTTATTATTTTGGTTAGTTTATAACAGGAAAAATGCGTGAATGTGAGTTGTGGAGGAATGCGTCAGAACAAGAATTTGAAAACGCAAAAGAAGGAATAGAAAAATTAGTGATGAATCGATTACACAAATTGTGGGTCTTATTGTTTTTTTTTTGTTAAAGATTGAAAATATAAAAATAAATGGATGGATGAGTGAACGAATCTTTAAATTTTTTCTTTTTTTAGAACTTTTACACCTGCAATTAAAGGACCACCCGTTACTGATGATATAGAACGTGATAATATTTTATATCAAAAAATTGAAATATTTAGATGGGTTAGAGAACAACATTTAGATATTCCGATTACTCCACACAATGAAGCATTTTTTGACTTTGCTAAAAAAGGTACGTTATGTATGTATAAACATATAGGGAAATTTGTTTATTAATTAATTGAATATCTTTATTGAATATTCTTTTTATAATCATTTTTAGAATTATTAAAGATAAATGATTATAAAGCTCCAAGAGATAAGCTTATTTGCATACTTAATTGTTGTAAAGTTATATATGGTGAGAAAATTTTAATTATCTTTTATAAAAAAGAGCAGTCTTTTACAATAATTTCTAATTAATTAATAGGTTTAATAAAACTTGTTGATGGTGAAGAAGGAGCTGATAAATTTTTACCAGTATTAATTTTTGTTATTTTAAAAGCAAATCCCGAATATTTGATGTCTAATGTTCAGTAAGTCAAAACATGTATTCAAAAATGTATTTTTAAGACCTTCATACTAATATCACCAATTTTGCTATGGTTAGATATATTTATAGATTTAGGAGTCCAGAAAAATTACAATCTGAAGCTGGTTATTATTTATCTAGTTTAGTAAGTCTTGGTTTATCCATAAATAAAGAGCTATAAAGAATGATATTGTTATATTAATTATATATCCATACCATTTATGCTAGATGAGTGCAATTTCTTTTATTGAAAATATGGACCTCCATTCATTGACCATAACAAAAGAAGAATTTGACAAGTAATATTTTTAAAAATTTATTAATTAATTAATTTTTTTCATAAACTCTCACACTTGTCCTTTTTTACTACTTTAGAAATATTGAGATGACAATGAAGGAGCTTGACAGAGAACGACCAAAACTTGCAGAAAATACTCGAGAAATTAATTACGAAAATGCCATACATCCATTATCCAGATCAATTGCTCAGAATAATAATAAAGGTACAATTATAAATCATGCACAAGCAAAAGCAATATTTGAAAAAGGCACTATTATTGCTCAGAAAACAATTCAAAAACCTTTAGATATTGTAGGGAAAATATTATCAGATCTTAATCAAGACATTCAAAGTCAACTTGATTTCAATGACAATAATGACAATAATAATAATAACACTGCTTCTTCATCAACACCATATAATAATGCTTCTATCAACACCACCAATACCACTACTAATTTCACTGCTAATGCATCCAATAACTCCCAACGATTATCAACAAATGAACTGTTATCATATAACACAAGAAATTTATTATCAGATAATAATAACAATGGCATTGGTATTAATAATGAGATGATAACAATGGGACCACAAAGAATGGAAAGGTCATTATCATTAGAATCCACATCATCTCATGATTCACGTGATTATGCTCATATAGAAGAAGAAGTCAACCGAGTTACCAAACGAGATATCCAAAAATCATTAGAATCGCTTAAAAGCATGTTCCCCAACATAGAATCAGATTTATGTAAAGAGGTTTTTTATGGTAAAGAGTGTAATATAAATGAGGCGATTGATAAATTGCTGGAAATTGCTAGCCCGTTTTTAATGACCAAGAGTGAGCATGGGGAAGGGGATGCGATTGATTTTGTTGATTTGAATAAACTTTCACTTGATCCTGAAAATAACATTGTAAATATTGAAAATAATATTAATAACAATCATGATAATAATAATAATAATAATAGTAATAATAGTAATAATAATGTTGATGATGATGAAAAGAAAGTTAATGATTTATTATAATTATAATTATTATGATTTTTTATTTAAATGTATGTATGTATTATTATTATATATTAAGATTTTAATTTTTTTACATTAAAGATTATCATTGTAATGTTTATCTAATATTTATAAATTTTGTATTAATATAAAATATTATACTACTATTACCAATCTACTTTTACTAGGACCCCGAAAACTAATCAAACGCTACATAAACAAACTAGATCACACGTTGTATTAGAGACCATTTGCGTATCGTATACTTTTATACTGGGATTGTCGATCCTTAACATTTAATTGGGACGTTTCTAGGTCACTCCTTCCACTGCTAGTTTTACCACTTTTATAACACAGATCATGCGTTATATTCATTCCAGTTAATTAATTATTGTTAGAATTTAATTCGGTTGGATAAGATATTAATAATATTTGAATAAAAATCAGATATCCAATTAAACAAATATTCAACGAATATTCTTCATTAGCAACATCTAATAAAAGGTGTTACTTTATTAAAAAAAATTGATTCGATTACAGGATTAGAAAACAGGTCTAAAAATAAAAAATTTATATTACTACTACTACTATTACTATTACTACTACTATTATGAATAACCATGCATTAATTAATATTTAAATCAAAAAACAAACAAATAGCTTTTATTGCAAATAATTAATTTTGTCCTTTTGGTGTTAATGATTGAATCGATCACGCAAGTAGTAGTATTTAAACAACATTGTTTTAAATAATTTATTCAAAATAATATTATTTATTAAATGTATAAAGTTTAATGATTTTTATGCAAAATTTTTTTTTTGATACATTAATCTCGGTCCAAAATCAATCATATTTATATACTTTAAGCAAAATTTCAGAATAAGTATACATAGCTTTTAGCCAAGGTACTGTAGAATATGCATGCAAAATTTCGTGCTTCCTGATTTGCTATGTCATCATTGTTATTAATATTAATTGAAATTCGATTATTTCGAAAAAGAAAAAGAAAGATAATATTAACCTTTTGACCTGTTCGGCGCGCCATACATTGTTTACTATTAAATATACCACGTGATTCCCCCTACCCTTAACTTTTTTAATCATCATTAACGATATTCTAATTTTTTCTTAATTCTATCCAATTAAACTTAACTAAAGCTTTGAACATATTTGTAAAAAAATTAAAGCTAATATACATATATATAAGAACGGTTGATGTTGTTTATGCAAGATACTTCCTTATTTGTATTTCTTTGGTCAAGATTGTTTATAACAAACTGAACAGATTTTCCATCCAAACTTGACGTCAAAAAAAAAATTTTGTAGGGATCTGCATTTATTTTTATTTTTAGATCACGCGAATCCGTTATTGACAGTGCAGTGTTGATTTTATATATTAATATAGGTCATATAATATAAAATAGTTTCAGGTATACGTTATTATTATACAAAATTTTAATTAATGGTTATAAAGAGAGATTTCAAAAGTAAAAAATTGGGACAAAATTTTAGTCCATTATAAAATGTAAAGGAAATTAGAGATCAGTTATAGAAAGAGTGGACTGTATTACAATGCCATTACAAAAACGCTTGGTGTGAAATATCCTCAACTGAGTATGTATCCCAAGAATGGTGCTTGCATTTACAAGGCTGCATTCCTCTACAGATCTGATTACAACTGGAAATTTGCAAATAGTAGAAATAATACTATGAAAAGATTCTGTTAAACAAAGCAATTATTAATATTAATATATATATATATATATATTTTGAACATTTTCTTAAATAATAATCTATGTAATAGTATATCCAGGGTCATTATTTGATGCAAGTAGCTTATAAATCCTAACACGGGGCCGAGATACCATTTATAAATGGACAGGTACAGCTGTATTAACAAAATCACCACTATATACTCGTGATTTTTTTGGGGAAATACTTTATTGTTTCATTTCAATTTATATTTTTGTTATAAAAAAATGAAACCTAATTAAGGAACCGGCTGCAACTTTTGATGATAGTCAAAACCTAATTGCTACTAGTTTTTTAATTGTAATAAAAAAAATTTTTTTTTGGTAATGTTACGAAGCGTAATATTTTTAAAAAAAGCTTAAAGAATTTTTATTCATATTAATATTTATTTATAAAAGGCATTTCGATTTGTATTGTTTATCTTTCAAACAAATATTTATTTGCATATAAGTATTAGTATTAATTTGATGGAATTATCAGTGTTTTAATACTTTTAAAATGATGTGAAAATAGTTTGTAACGTGAAAATTAATAAATAAAACTTTCTTTATTTCCAAGAAAAATATAATATGAAATAATAATATATAAATATCCCTAATTTAATAAAAATCAAATAAATATATCGTTTGTTGAATCAATAATTGAATGATAAAATTATAAATATAAATGTAATAAGGTATGTGAAGTAAAAGAATCAAGTAGCACGCATGGTTTTTCTATATAGTGTTAGCGTTCCGGAGTTGTGGGACTTTCTTTTCTATTTTATAAAATGAAAATTAACATTTAAAAATAATATCGGCTGTAATGATAGTGATGATGACGAAAATACTTACATTCTATTTATTATTTAAAATAAAATGAAAAATCAATTTTTTTTCAAAATAAATTGTAATAATATAATACATAATAACGAAGAAAATACTTACCCCCCTATTTATTATTTAAAGTAAATTGAAATCAACAATATATTTTTTCAATAATAATATTGATAATAATAACAATAATGAAAATACTTACATTCTATTATTTATTATTTAAAATAAAATGAAAATCAGCAGTTAACATTTTTTCAAAACAATGATATTGACTAATGATGAAAATACTTACGAGCTATTTATTATTTAAAATAAAATGAAAATCGACTGTTAATACTTTTTTCAAAAAAACAATAATATTGACTGTAGTAATAAATAATGATGAAACTACTTACAGCCTATTCATTATTTAAAATAAAATGAAAATCAGCAGTTAACATTTTTCAAAACAATGATACCGGTAATAACAATAATAAAAATACTTACCACCTATTCATTATTTAAAGAAAAAAGAAAAAGGAATGATTTAATTTTTTATGATATTTATTGTAATTAGTAATGATAAATAAAATAGTTACGTTTCTGCATATCATCGTTAAAATCATCAATTGGTCTTGCTAAAGCGACAACAGCAAAGACAATTAAGAGGAGAAGGGAAATATTGAATTTCATTTTGATTGTTCAGTCGGTTTTTCTTATAGAGAAAAGTTTTTCGGTTTTTCAAATTTTGAAAATTTTGACGATCAGCAAGTTTGCCTTTTTTACAGACAAATGAATAAATATTCGAATATTGTGTCAGCCGGTTAAGCCAACTTGCTTAAAATGATATATTTTTCTATATATAAATTTATTATTAATGATTTTTCCACTCACTATTATATTATAATTATTATTAAAAATAATTGTATCACAATTACCATTGCTACTTTATTATCTAATAGTTCGACATTATTAATGTTACTACTATTAAGAGAACATTATCTAAATGTTTGCTTTTTAAGAGAGAGAGAGAGAGAGAGTTTTATTATAAATCTTTATCATAATACATAATTTTACATATATTCTAGCGAATATGTTTCTTAAAAAAATTTAAACATGGATAACTTTCCCACTGAAATAAGCCCGTTCACAACACTACACTATTTGGGATGTAATTGTTTTTTATGTGTCAATTCTCAATAAACGTTCTGGTCTTGGGTAATTCTTTAATATTATTATTTGTTAAAATTGATCTGCATTTTTCCCAATAAAAAATTCTCGCGTGATTTTTTATTGATGTGCTTTACCAAGCTTTAGGACTAGGTATCTTGCACTAATAAAAAAAATGAATGAAGGTATTTTTTACACAGAAAATAATTATTTTAAAAATATGTAGTAAATGGTAATAGCTTTATAATAAAATAATATTTAGCTGAATTCTATAAAGGTAAATTAACTTTTACAACACAAAATAAACTTTATCTTCAACATCATCTAATTAAATAAATTTATTTTTTATTTCTTTATAATAACCAGCTACTCTTGAAGTGAATTCACAGTTTCTCAATTGTGGTGTTTTGTTTTTTGATGAATTCAGGAATTTCTTCTAATAAAAAAACTAGATCTATGCCACCTTTATTAATGTTTTGATCCATAAATTCCACATCATATTTTAAATTTTCTAAATTATAATATAGTGCCATGAATCCATTAACACCATAGCATACATAAATATATATAAATATGAATATGAATTGGAAATAATGATATTGTTAAGGTCAATCAAATGATTAAAACAAACTTACTGGTTTTAAGAGATTCAGGATTTTGAAATAAATGGATTGGTACATCAAGAAAAATTAACTAAATATATGTTATACTTGTATGAAAGACAACAATCATAACAGGAGATGATGATGCTTTAAGAAATATTGAGAATTTGTTATACTAATACTAATTATGAAAAAATTGTACAACACAGTTCTAGAAAATTTATATAAAAAAAAAGATGCCCTTTGATAATAAAAAACCATCACAAAATTTGGTCGAAATTGCAAAACAGGTAAAGTTCATTATAATAATAATATCAAGCTCTAAATGAATAAATGAATTCAATTTGCTTTAACAATTTTATATAAAAATCTTTTTAAAGGCCAATAATGTAATTGGATTCCTTGGTTCTCCTACTCTAATCTATAATAATGAACAGTAAGGTTTTTTTTTTAAAAAAAACCTGTTGAAATTCCAACCTTTTAAATTTATCACTAAATTACATTTGAATTCATAGCATTAATGTGATCATTGAACACTATAATATTTCAAATTTGCCAATGGATTTACAAAAATGGACTTTTGAATTAGTAAAATCAAATATAAAAAAAATGTAGGCATTCCTTTCATAGTTAATGAAAAAAATTAATAATAGTATTTAGAATGCATTTATTTTATCTAAAATAAAAGCAAGTTATGAAAATTCAAACATTGGTTGGAATTCAAGAGAAAAACTTCAAGAAATGCATGAAACTGGTGCAAATTATCTGATTGCCAGAAATACACAAAAAAGAATAAATAATGATAGCAGTATATTTGGAAAAGATTCAAATAACATAGATAATAATGATACACCTGTTGGATTTTTGTTATTCCAATTTACTTGGGAAGAAACAATGGCTGATGATAAACAAATTGAAGTTATATATTGGCAAGCTTAATTTTTGGACTTATTTCATGCAATTACATACACAATAACAAACACACACATACACGCATGTAGTTTCAAGTTATATTAATAATAAATTTTTTAAACAAATGTATAGTTATGAACTCCAATTAGAAAAAGAAGCTAGAGGAAAAGGATTAGGAAACTTTTTGATGAGAACAATGGAATCTATTGGAAAATATTGGGGAATGAAAAAAAGCATGTTGACTTGTTTTCAAGGTAATAACAATAATTATTACATATAATAATGATGAGTCAAAATAATTGTTGATAACAATTTATTGTTTTAAAGAAAATAAGATGGCATTGAATTTTTATTGTAATCATCTTGGGTGAGTGAGCTATATTTTTTTCAAATGATATTTTTGTTTGTTTTTTTTTTTAATTTCAAAGAATTTTATTATTAGTTATGAGATAGATGAAATATCTCCTAGTAAATGTTTAGAACCAGAAGAAGCCGAAAAATATGATTATGATATATTAAGCAAAGCATTATGATTCAATAAATACACATGTGTATGTTGTGTGTGCAAGTAATGTTTAGGATAAATGATGACTGTTAAAATAAAATTTAGAAAAGAAAGATTATTTTTTTCAATTTTCACTTGATAAGTTGACAAATGGAAAGAAACAATGATTTCAAAAATCGTTTCTCATTTATTTTTTTACTATCTATTGTAATACATTATATACATGCTGGCCTTTTTGATATATATTTCTGTTATTATGAATGTAATAGTTTATAATGAATTTTTTTATAAATTAACTTCTGCAATATATTGTGTTAATGCTGATTGCCTTTCAACTAACTTGAAAGGAATTGCATATTCGTCCAATAAAGTTTTTGCTCCGAAAATTTGTTGATTGAGTAGTGATGTTGATTCGATTTTATTTGGCAAACTCCGAGAGGCTGCTCTAAAATTGTAATCATCATCTGGGATTTTTAGTATATCTTGTAGAATGTCATATTGTATTTGTGCAATCTTTAATTCTGAATGATATTTTTGTAATATATCAAATATGTTTTCATCTAGATTCAATTCTTTTATACTTTCAACTAATCCAACTGCATGACATAAATAATGCAGTCTATCCTGTAATGATATATCGTTCCCAGGCTTTAGTGCCAAGAATTCTTGAACATTGGCTGCTTTGAGATATTCATGATGTTTTGCACAGAAATCACAATATAATTCTAATTTTCTTCTTGAAATAATTGATAATGGTGATGACTGATCATCATCAATTGATGTAAAATATTCTTCAAGGAATGGTGCAGGCGGATCAAAAAGCAATTGCATCGAATTTGTTATCAAGAATTCATCATATAAAGCAAAAAGAAAATCCTTGTCATTTAATGATGTGGCAAGATTAAGAGTTTTTTGAAGAAGTAGATTATATTTTTGTAATTGTGGTGAAGAAGTTGTGAAGGTGATAGAGTCGGCAAAAACATCTGCATCTCTTAATGTCTTTATAAGAATTTCAATAATTGAAGTTTTTTTATCAGGTTCTGAATTTAAAGTTTGTGCTGCTTTTAATAATAGTTCTAATGCACCTTCATAAAATCCTAGGTTTTTATATTCTTGACACAAATTAATCAGATTCCCATATGTTAAGACATTAATAGAGTCATTAAATAATTTAAGAGAATTTTTCAATGCCTTATCTTTGGAAAGTTCATTTTCACTTTTTTTTGCTTTTTGAAGAGCCTCATAACCTCGATACATTTTTGCTTCAGAAGCATTAAAGAAAGTAGAACATCTAATTTCCAAATTTCTGGTGAGATTTTCGTGTAAACTGCTTTCTTTTTTAATGATCACCAACACCAAATCATGCCAACTATTTCTTACTTGTTGAGCAGTCACTAGATCTTCATAAGTTGAATCAAATAATAATTTTTTTGAACTTTCTGAAATGTTGGTGATTATATCAGATAAATCATATTCAAACATTAATAATACAAATGAAATTGCATCAGCCATTATAATCATCAAATTAAATAGAATAGCTATTGGATTATTTTGTGCAGTAGTAGTTGTTGTTGCTGAAAAAGAAGCAGAAGTGTTGATTTGAGATGACAATGTTATATAATCAAAATGATTATGGAAAAATGCTTTTAATTTTATTAATTTTTGATGCACATCATTAAGAACTTCTGATGTCACATTTAGATCTATTTTTCCTTCAATAGCACCAGAACTTGTAGATTTCACTAGAGACTTTTTAAGAATCCTTTGATTCCAAACAGGCCTCAGAATTCTTGATAGACAGAATGCCAAAGCTTCTTGTAATTGAGAAGAGTTTTCTTTGAAATTTTGTAGAAATTGGTGACTTTGATCATTTCCTATTAAAAAACACATTGCACATGTTTGTTCAAGACCATGATTTCTAATAAAATCCTTTAAAAGATTTTGTTGATTTTTCAATAGTATTTCTTTCAAATGTTCAACAGGTCTTTTTTTAACCCAAATTTGAATTCCTGCTGATGTATATATAAGAAATTTTCTTTGGGGAAGAATGAATTGACCAATTAAGTCATTTGAGTATTCAATGAAATTTTTTGGATTATAATTAAAATGATGGATTTCTTCCATGGCATAAATATTTCTAAAAGTGACTGAGAAATAGTATTCTGAAAATGTAGGATCCTTTTTCTGAATAAATTTTAGAAACATTGCACCATGATTTGGAGAAGTGTAAGTTAAGTAGTATGATGAATTGTTTCTATTTAAAGCAAAATAATTCCCATGAAAATAATTAAAGCTTTGATAAACTTTTTGATGCTGTTGAAGTCCATGTGGCAGCTGGTGCACTTCCACCAAGAATAAACCATTTGGTTCTGTTGATTTTTGTGAATCAGGATGCAATCTACTAAAATCTCTATGACATGTAAAATAACCACGATAACCTACACTAGTGACAGCCATCAACCAAAAATAACGTGAATTGGTATTATATGTTGGATGTATTGAAACAAGTTTACCTTTAAGTGATGGACCACCACTAACAGCATCCTTTAATGAATAAGAACCTACAGACTTTAAAGTTTTGCCATCATCTAACATATGATAAGCTTCAATGCGATTGGTAGACATGGCATAAACCATCTTGTGAGTATCATCAACAATACAAGATTTAAAATTAGAAAACCCACCATTAACAAATCTTAGTGTTGAACTAATAAGATTGAGAGAGTGAATTTCTAATCTGCAGGGTTTATTGAACCACCCCTCATCATCATAAATCAATTCACATAATTCACCATCATCTATCAAAAAAATTCTACCATTGTCAGTACCAACTATTGAATCGATTGATCTTCCACTATAATCAGATATGTATTTTAATGAAGACATGTCATGAAAAGTTATTTCCTCATTGTTCTCTGTAGCACTCAATCCAAACACATATACTGATTTGTCTGTTGCTATCACTAGTACATATTGAGCATTATCAACCCAACGACCAGGTCTAGGCTTGACAAGGCCCACACTTTTTATTTTCTTGTCTTGTTGTGGATGAATATCTATATGACCAATGGCTGCTTCATTGTTACTATTACTATTTTCATAATCCCAAATAAATAAATTATAGTCGAGAACAAAATATACAAATTTTGTATAAGGGAAACATCCGAATAAACAGTGTACATCGACATTTTGTTGAATGTTCTCCCAATCCACGATCTCTTGCAAACGTAATGGAAAAGGGATCCGTTTTTCTTGTGTGAAGGGAAATAATTCCTCCTGACTAATATCTTTATAACGATCTTGTGCAGTCCTTTCAGATACTTGTTTAAATAAAGTTTCTAAATATTTATTGTCTATATTAATTTTTGAATTGATTAAATCCTTTGCCGACATTGTTAATGATGATGATAAAAATTTTTCGCGTGTGTAAAATAAAAATGATTTTAAAAATTGTCCAATGACGATCCTAATTTTCATTATTCAACTAGTTGGTACATCATTTTATACGTAGTAATAGGGAAAAACAAAATTACAATATATCTTGGAACCTCTCTCCAATAAGGAAGTAAATAAAATAATTCGATTTCAGCTATAATTTTTACCATCTCATTACTAAATAGACCAATTAACAAACCCACAAGTCACAACTATAAATGAGAATATAAACTATTAATATTGCCAAGTAAAATCCAAATACTTCATTATCACCTTTCAAAAAAAAATTTTTGAATAAATTATTATAATTACACATAAACACACTGATGATTTTTACCTCTAAGGAAATTATACATTGCTATAGTGCAGGACACCTAGTCCCTACAACTTTCTGCGCCACAGCAACAGATTTGGGAAAATTTTCCCAATCAAAAATGCAATAAAATTTTTACGGTCACGTGTTTTGTGAAGGTTGTCAAAAATAGGTTCTAATTATTAATATAATGATTGATTTTATTAGATAATTAAATCTGTTTTTTAAAGTAACAATTATATATATATATGTCACGTGCACTCTCTTTATTAATGTCACGTGCTAAAGGATCTGCAATACAACTTTCAAATTTTTTTATTCTTCCAATTCGTTCATTTTTAATATAAAAAATTTGCGTGTAACACGTCACTTTGGGGATTAACATAGTAATTTTGTTAAACTTGTGCAAACTTTAAGGCTTAATTCCTCCATAACAACATGTCATATCAACAAAATGAAAATGTCATTTTGTAGAGAAAAGTCTTAGCTTCAAAATGACATCTTGTTTTTTTGGTCACACATTTCCATTTTTGGAGATGTTAAAGGATCTGCAAGACCAATAAAAGTTGTAGGACTAGATGTCCTGCATTATAGTATTGAAGGAAATTATGAAAACATATTGGGTAGAATCATCAGGTTGTTGAACAAAATGGAGCATGCTGCAACAAAACTGGACAAAGTGAATATTTTCATTTTGTATTACCAAGAATTACAGGGACCAAATTAGTGTAATTGTGATGAACAAGCTTACTATTACAGTATTACACAGTTAATGTTAATCCCTCTACGAAAATGTGATTAATTGGTGATTGGCTATACAAATATATAAAAGATGGGGGAAAAGCAAGCACCACTTATAGATTTTGATTAGTCTATAATTGCTGATAATGGTATTCCATGAATTATAAAAATACCCATTATAAATAATACTTCTGTTCTGTAAATAATATTAATGAGGATCACATGCATTGTAAAATGATCTTGTTGATAGTTTCTAAATTGAGGTTAATATGAATGTAAAGGATATATTTAGAAGGTTATGATGTATGATTTTATGCTTAATTATATTTGAATCTGAGTGCTGTTATATCTTATAGATATTTCTCTATTACCCAGATTTGAGGAGAGCTTAGCAAAGTGAAGTTTACTGGCAATCTAGAATAGGATTATCACTTACTTTAGTCTTGTCTTTATGACCTTGACATTAATAGTAGGACTTTTTGATTTATAATAATTGGGCATACTACAACAAAACCAGACAAAGTGAACATGATGACACAAATTATAGGGATTGTTCTTTTAAAGTTATAACTTTAAATGAGGTTTTAAATTTTTTTTCTTTCACTTAAAATATGGGTTGATATAGTGTACTGTTATCATAAGAATAATTACAATTCCTTCTAAACAATAAAATTTTGTTGCAGACTCCATGTTATCTTGTCTTCAATATTGACATATATGAATGCAATGTTTGCCAGCGATTCATGAATAAATGTGAGTTTTTGATTGGACAGAAGGCATCAATATTTCTATATTCTCCTGGTGCTAATAGCCATCAACAATTATTAATAGAAACTGCCAGGCAAATAACCATAAAACAGGTTGACAGGTGGACATTCATATTCGCCAGTCACAATAAAAGGATTCTTGCACCAAAATAATTTCATAACTGAATGCCAGCATCTTAATTTATACTCAACAAATGAATTATATCTGTTTCTTTATTTTATTGATGTATGTTGGAAATACAAACTAGTATAACTGATCTTCATGAAGGGAAATACAAATGCTAATGAACAATGGCACATTTAATGACCATATAAAGTAGAGACTAACTATTCATTTAATTGGAACTATTATTCAGGTTAATAAATTTTCAAATAATCATTATTGTAATCTAAAATACATGCACTAAACAAGTATTCAAGTTTGTTTCTTTTTTGGAGTAAAATGTGTTGGTGAGACAAATTTAATTTTGAAATGTTTTGCATTTACTAGAGTATCCGAATCAGCATGAAATATCTTATTGTATGCATAATTCTGCTTCTTTGAATCTGGCAACAGCTTTGCTTTTTGTATAATGTTTTCCTAAGCAAAGAAAGGATACATGAGTATGTATTTACAAACCAGGCAAAATGATAATTACTTACTTTGTAAAAATATAAATTTTCAAGTGCACTTCTAAGACATTTGATATTTGAGAGTTGTGCTGGAAAACTAAACATTAAACTCTCTAAACTATACATGAAGTCGAAATTAAAACCCAAAGTCAAAATGTTTTGACTTGAGGCAACTACATAGTAAAAATCAGTTTTGACCTTATTTCAACCAGATCTGCAATTAGTTTCAACTTCATGTATACTCTAAACCAAAATATAGACCATTATCCAAAAGATCAATTCCTATTATTTATTTATTTGTAATTTTTATTTAATTTTATAATAATAAAATTTTTAACACAAAAAATTTTTATGTCACGTGTTCT
>CAUDNR010004343.1:8772-43415 GCA_958430865.1 Entrophospora sp. SA101 | reverse complement strand
CTAAAAAGCCAATAATAATAACAATAATAATAAAAATCCGATCTAGCCTGCTTCACCACCAATTCCCCGTCGAGTCCATAACCTGCATGTGTCT
The DNA here is from genome assembly GCA_958430865.1 of Entrophospora sp. SA101. Taxonomy (NCBI): domain Eukaryota; kingdom Fungi; phylum Glomeromycota; class Glomeromycetes; order Entrophosporales; family Entrophosporaceae; genus Entrophospora; species Entrophospora sp. SA101. Next base: position 43,321 of record CAUDNR010004343.1, on the reverse strand, counting down.
TTTTTTAACGTGCAAATATAAATGATTAGTATATAATTAATATTTATTCACAAATAAGCATATATGATAGAGAATATATATATATATATATATACACACTTACATGAGTGTTAAATATTTCAATTAACCCAGATACAGGATGGTCAACAACAGAACTAGCAACACCTTTACCCGAATACCAATCACCATGTAGAACTTTGATTGGACGACCATTTAATCGATATTTATAAAAATTTACTTCAACTATTGGATAACGTGAAAGAATTACAAGTCCACTTCCAAAAATACCACTTTTTTAGATGATTAAAACAAAAAGAAAATCACATAAGCAATTAATTATAACTAATCTAACAAGATATATATTTTTTTATCTTATTTATGATTTATACCTTGAATAAAATCTGGCGTATGGAAATCTTTTTCTTGTTTTATTACGGATAAATTCATAACTTTCATAAATCCAAACTTCTTGCAGACAAACTATCTCATAATCTGATTGTGAAAGTTTATCTGCAATTGCTTCTATGCGTTGTTGAAGCATTTTAGAAATGAATTTCAATCCCCTAAATTGGTTTTTTTTTACATTGAAAAAATATATTATTAAATTTGATAAAATAATGAGGCTAAAAAATCCTTAAAAAAATACCAGCAATTTAGGGTAAGTACTGTAAGTGTAGTTGTACTTGAGCCATTCATTATTAATTTTTTATTTTTTTATGAAAAAAATTTTATGAAAAAAAAATTGTGAAAAATTACGAAATTCATTTGTGACTACTTTTGTAAATATATATATAAAATGATATAATAATTACTGCATTTTTATTATTGTATTAGAACATATTCAAAAAAAACTTTTAAAGTTTAACATTAAACCCCCCTCTCATTTTTTCAAAATTTTGATCACCTGAAATTTTTTAAAAAAGGCAATGTAGATCAATTTGTTCGAATTCGAAGTTTAACTCATACATACAAACTTGGTAATATTTGCTAAATTTACTAACTTTGGTTAGTACCTCCCATTGAACTTTCGCACACAACAGCTGGCGCTCGATATAATGAAGTATTACAAACTGTATATGGTAAGATTCATTATAAACATTTTGTATGATAAAAAATGGAGCTTCTTTATATAGCGATTTCACTATATCAAGCGTCAACTATATCGTTTAAATTTTTACTCCCCCTCCTCTTATATTTTTAGAAAAACATGATGTTAAGCAGATTTCTAAATTTTAAATGCCTAAATGAAAGTTCTTTTAGACAAGAATGTAAACAAGAAATTTGATGAATCGAGAAAATTAATATTGATTTCGATTTCTTTTAAGTTGACTTTACTTCATCCGACCACTTGGTGGTTTATGATAAAATTAATTGGTTCTCAAAATAGTCATCAACATGGACTATTAGGTTTAGTATCTTTAAACTTCATTTGTGAGAGTAATAATAATATTAAATTATTGATGAAATTTATCAGTGTGAATCATTTTAAAGTATACAATGCATGATTATGCTCTCAATAGGTAACACAGGTTTTATGATTATTATTATTATTATGCAACAAACAAAGCTCACAATGAAATTTCAGGGATCAAATAAAACATAATTGTACTACCAATATTTTAGTACCTCATATAAAAATAATTAATATGAAATTAGTTTACATCAGGTCCATTTTAAAAAAAGAACAAGGGAGAAAGCTTGTTCCTTATTATTATGTTATCAAATTGACTGATACTCGGATACTTGAAGATTATCTAAGAAAAGAGAAATCACCTATAAAGTTCACCTAGAAAGAATAATCAATAAAAGAACATTAACACAAAACTGTAAAGTGGCTCTTCGATTACCTTCGATTATTTCACTTACATGACCGAGTTCAATTAACCTTTTAGCTACACTCGTAGATTAACTGCAGGTTCTTCGTATTTTATGTCCGTTAATTAATTTATATTGCGAGCTTATTGAACAACTCTCTTGCTCACTTTCTCTTTCTTGTACCTAGAAAGATTCGGCGAATCTGCAAGCACAATTTATGGTACGACGAATAACAATAAATAAATAAAGGCAGCCTTCTATGTGGCGACAAATGTCACTATAGAGTTCCTATTTTATGTACTTGAGTACCGATTTATTTCAGCTGGTTCTACACTATTGGCCGATTGCAGGCTTTATTTACAGATACCTTTAGCAGTCCGTTTAACAGTCGTGTGTTTAATGTTACTATACAATAATAAAATAAAAACAATAACGTTGACCGTTTTATTCAAACAGCCTTATGCTTTGCTACTTTGGTCAATAACCGTTAGCTCTTTATATAGGTGGTTAATCAGTGATAACTATTAACGCTTAATATTTTGACAACCATTTTTAACGCTTAAAAACTTTAATCAAAACTTAAACAATTAAAGATATTATTGTGACCTCACACTATAAAGAACTATCAGCATTAAATAATATAGATGAGTGTGTGTATATTATATTTTAAAGATTAAAGAGGTTGATAAAAAAGAATTGGCTTGGCTTCCTTGATTTGTTCTTTTTTCTTGGTAATTCTGGTAAAGACTTATTGGTTAAATATAATTCTTGTTTCCTGAATTTCTTGGACTTGTTGATTTATTTAGCTATCTCTAATCGCTCTAATTTTTCAGCTAATTGTCATTCTCTTCACTCTTGGGCTACTTCCAGGAATTTCAAATGAGTTTTAGCTTCTAACTTTGCTTCCTCGACCTGTTCAGTCTTCAGTGATTTTAATTATTGTGTTATCTCTTTCCCTATTCTCAATTGATTAAATAAGTTTTTCTTTTCAATCATCTTTATCTGTTCCTACTTCAACTATGATTTCCATATTCTTTTTTTTCTATTTCTTTTTCTACTGATAATTAGAAATAATTTTTCTAGACTTTCATTTTCTATATCCTCTATTTCAGCTATTTGAAAAGGTTTCAATAATCTTCTCTATTTATTTTTAACTTACTTTTGCCTAATTATTTATATAATTGTAGAGGTTCACTTTTATTATGTCGTTCGTAATACGAGACATACTGCAAAACCAGACAAAGTGGACATAATACCACAACAAATTCAGAGATAGATATTAACCCTATTTATTTTCTGATATTTTCATTCCTTGAGCACAAATATAAAGCTAAATTGATTAAAAGCGAAGGTACTAATAAATTTTTTTGTTTTTTAAATAAAATAAGTTGTTTTAACAATAATTATTGATATATTTTTGGTTTGATTTTTTTGCCTGGAAGTAAGTGAATTGGTACTGTTTTTATAATAAACTCTCGATTCATCAAACATAGGCCAGAGTTATGAATGGTTGGTTGTTAAACACGTATTATGACTGTGTAATTGACTTGTCTATCAAACTCGCCTTTTTGATACCAATCAAGTAAAAAAAAAGATCTATTTAAAACATATAAAACGCGTCTCTTGAATGGTAGTTTATACAAGAAGCTTTTCTTTATGGCAGTGTGATAGTATGTTTGGTTTGTTCAAAAACTCAATAGGTAGGTAAAACCGCCAGTCATCACTGGTTGCAACCGTCATAATGATTATTTATATAGCAGATCTTAATGCAGCAACTGAAACGTCATTGGACGTACAGAAGTAATGTGAGTTCTATATTGCAATTGTTTTTTTCTCTCGAAAAACATGTGATCAAATTGGTGAATGATCTTGGATGAAAATGGCAAAACTCGCTGTCTGACTATTTACAAAAGTTGTTGCCAAGGATTATTTACTTAGTTTATTAAAAGAATCAGGTAGGATAGTTGATGAGCGGATGTTGTGGATATTACGTGCATTTTATCCATCCGTTCACCAGTCTTCAGTATCCATCAATTAATCCATTTGAGATAGAGTAATGCCTCATCTTGTTAATTCATCCATCTGTTGAGATAGCAAAGCGTAACAAGTTTTTAAATTTACTTTTTATCCATACTACCTTTCCTCCATCTTCTTGTAAGGTTACTTTCTATCCCATTTTGTGCTTTTTTCCCTTCTACACTCTTTTAACTCGTTATCACCCTTTTTGTCATAATATTATGACTATTATTTATCCTTTGATGAATAAGGCGAGTATAGTTTTGTTCCTCTGAATTTACTTCAACACTACAATTTTACTTACATTAATTTTAACGTATTGTTTTCTTTTCTTTGTAATTCTGCTGAAAGGTGGCTTTAAAACACTGTCTCTTTATTTATATTTCTATTTAACCTCTAAATATTAATTCCTTGTACGTTTTTATTAAGTTCTTATATTATTTTAGAGAAGTCTTATAAAGATAACCCAATGCCCAGGTGAAACTGCCTGGAATAGATGAACTTGATTCTTTTTCTTAGAGAGCTACATCTTGTTAAAATACCACTTTCTCCTGTTTGTTTTCCACTGTGGAGCAATTTAGTTTGAAGGGAAATAGTTTTATTAATTATTTTATGCAAAGCACAAAGAGGAATGTAAAGCACTTTATTTAAATTTATTAGTCGTTTAATTTCTCTTTTCAGGCATAACAGTAATGAAGACTCATTTATGATTTTTGGAATAATGCTATCAGGAAATTATTTGAAACTTTTGGTCAATTTGTTGAAAGGTTAAGTTCTATGAGTATTGACCATAAATGATACTAATGAACGTCCAGTTAACTACAGGTAAATTTCTTGAGTAATTAGGGAATGAATATAGTACATTAATACTAAAAAATGTTTATAGGCTTTGTCTGTCCAGACTTTGTCTTGCTAGTAAAGAATTATTGTGTTTTTCATAGGGTGGAAAAGGGAATAACAAAAACAAATAATCCTCAAGATGAATCAATTAATAAATTTACTGTTTGGAATTATGGAAATACACCTATGTTCTTGGATATTATTCGATGGGTTGTAGTATCAATTTTATTGCTTTGTATTATTCTGAGTGAGAAATTGGTAAAGAACATTTAGATTTGGACAAGTTATCAGAAAGAATTGAAGTTATGAATTTTATCCAAAACATCTGTAAGTACCTTCTTTTACTTGAAAATAAAGACTTATTATTTAGAATATTACCTAGGATGGTAGGATTATGTATGACCTTCACGATCAACTCCAAAGCTTCATTAAAACATCTTAATGGCACCATTATTGATATCTGTCCAGAATTTGTTAAGAAAAGGTTTAAAACAAAAGAACAAGTTGAACACTTGAAAAAATTTATGAAATCATAAAAGCAAGTTGAAATTCTATATTGGTATTTTTTCTAAAGATAACATATAACAGTATATAATATGTATTAGGTGACAACAGTTAAATGTACAGACAAACTGAAGAGGTTGTTCACTTATTGTGTTTATTTGGAACCATTTGAATTTCAAATAATGTTAAACAACTGCTGCGACCTATATAACTTATATGTGTGCATTTATAAACAGGATTTATATGAAATTAAGCCTTAAGCAATTATGTATAGGAATGTTCGGTGGCCAATATAATTTAGTATGATGACAAATATATCTTAATTGACTTTTGATAATGCCACAGTTTCTCTTTCGGAAGTTGCTTTATCTGATGTCACAGAAAGTAAGCATGCTCCAGAAATGTTATTAGGAAGACGTTGACATATGGAGCGTTGGGTATCAAGACATGCCTCAAGAAATTTCTGAAATTTGCGTAAAGATAATCCAGGGAAAAGACCATCTGCTTCTGATGCACTCAAAGAAATAAAAATGTGTATAGAAAGGTAATAAAATTATGCTTTCTTTGTTTTTTTAATTAAAATATAGTTTTACATGTTCTTAATTTAAAATTTATAGATGTTTTCTTATGAAGTTTGGCTAGAAGCTTTTGAGGCTGAAGTTCAATAATTGAATTTAAAATGGTTTATAGATGCTGGTCGCAATTCTTGGTGATGGTTGCAACCATATTTGCGACATATAAAAATGCTTTTCGACACCTGGTTGCAACCACCTTTGCGACCACTTTGGTTTCCTTTTTTGGATTGCGACATGGAACACTAAAATGGTTCGTTCTTTTGATACAATTCTTTGCTTGCATTTTATTAACTAACAATAATCAATGATAGAAATTGCAAAAATGTTTTTTATGATAAGGCAATTTCATACCATATACATGTGAACTTTTTTTAAATTATAAAAGAAAAACATTTCAATATGTATGCATTTGTTGTAAGAATGATCTCAAGGCTAAGAAAAACTTCTATTCAATACATTGTAGATGATCAACAAAGGTTTGTCTGATAGAATTTCTTAAATCTTTTCATCTTTCAAATCAGTATATCATTATTATTTGTATTAGAATTAGTTGGTTGCCTTTTGAAACTCAAAAAATTAGGTTTAAAGTTTCGAAACTCTTTGAAACAAATTTAATTAGAGTTTAGAACCCTTCAAAATTTTGAAACTAGTTTAGAAGGGGTTTCCAGCATAGCTTTTCATTATAACGCCTACTGATACATCAAAATACACCCAAAATCATTTGTTATCATTCTATTATATACCAGGAAAGCATTACGATATCAATTCCATGATTAACGAATATGAAAACCAAAAAATTATCAATTTCGTGTTACATATACTACCCTTTAAAAGGTCAAGGATTTGCAATGCAATAATAATAAATAACACGATTTCCTAAAGGCCAAGCTCTACCCCGGAATAAAGGAATAAAGGTACGATCTTTCTCCCTGTTGAAGTTGCAACTATCACTATCAATTTGTACATGCCGCAATGACCAAATTTGGAGAGATTTTCTTTAAAACACAGTCTCTCCTTAAACGCGAAAAACATAAAGTTTGACACACAGATCATAACAATAACAATCGAAAATAAAATATATAAACCTAGGTTTCCCTTCCCTCTCTCTCCCAAGAAAGTAAACAGCAAGCGAGGATTTCCATTCTTCAACAATAAACAAAATCCTTCCCCAGCTCCCCAGCAACATCCATTCTATCCTTCGACGACGACAAAGTCCTTCCCTCCCTATTATTGTTATTATTATTATATTTATATTTGTAGTTACAATATTTATTTATTGTATCTGCAATATTTTATTTTAATAATAATAATATAAGATTACCCATTTTTGGGAATTTGTAATAAATTTTATAAAAATAAACTCGCTTTAACTTATTTAAACATGATAAATATTTATTATTGTTTTCTTTTAATAAAAGAACAAATGAAGTAAATCACCCAACTCTACTGTCGATGAGGCTATTCATGCGTTCATTTTTCCTCCATCCCTCAATCCTTCTCTCCTGATGCGTTTTTGTCTTGAACAGGATTGTTCCTCACGATCTGGCTTGTGAGCCAGATAACTTATTAAGCCTGCGAGCTTATTAGGTTATTTTGCTTGCAAGCTAGCTCGTGATGAGCCTTGTGCGGGACGTTGCCCGGCTTTGACTAAAATAGGATCAGACACTTACTTAATGTGTTGGCTTATTTTTATTCCACACGGCAGTAAGTCTTATCACAATAATTAATTATATGGACGGATATATGATTTTTATCATTTATTGAATATTTATATTTACAATAGGTGGGGTTATACTATCTGGAATTGTGGATCGGTTTGTGCAAGTTTTTTGAAAGTAATGAGTACGTGTAATTCTAAATATTTAATTCTTGAAGAAATAATAATTTGCTCACATGATATTGATATTAATATATTATACTTAATTTACACACACACATATTATTTAGGCGGGTTCGTTTTCATCGACTCCTTTACACACTCCTTCGATTTTAGTTTAGCTTTTAGTTTTAGTTTAACTCTAGTTTAGCTTTATTTTAGTCTTAATTTAGCCATAATTTAGCCATAGTTTAGTTTTAATTTAGTTTTAATTTAGTTTTAGTTTAGCTTTTTCTTAGCCTTGGTTTGGTTTTATTTAGCTTCATCGTAGCCTTAGTTTAGCTTTCTTTTATCTTAGTTTAGTTTTAATTTTAGCTTTATTTTAGCCATAGTTTAGTTTTAGTTTAGCTTTAGCTTAGCTTTATTACTACCCCATATTCGTCACCATATATATATACCCAAGCTTTTTACTTTCATTTATTCAAGATCACGCTGGCTTAATAAGTGTTAGGTAAATAATCAATTAAGTGATAATTGATAATTAATTGATTAATTCAAACACCATATTAATTATCATGATAAATATTAATTTTATAGTTGGGCAACATTTTTTTATTACGAACGCATCAGAGGAGGGATAATATTTGTTGGAGGAAAACAAAAGTTGAGAAGCAATTTTGGATTTTTGGTGTTTGTCAATTTATCCAGATAGTCGGTAACAAATTGATTCGATACTTATTTTAGGATTGATTATAAAATTATGATTTTGGATTTATTATCCTTCATCGTAATTATCATTAACTCGTTTTAATTTTTCATTAGTTCTTTTACTCATTTGTCATGGAAGGCAGAAGACCTAGGGTACGGTACGGACTCGACGGGGAATTGGTGGTGAAGCAGGCTAGATCGGATTTTTATTATTATTGTTATTATTATTGGCTTTTTAGTAATAGGATTATTGGTAGTAGTAGCTTTAGTATTAGTTTTTTTATTTATTTATTTATTTTTTAATATCTGATTTAGTCCGCTTCTCAAGAAACCACCCACACAAATTTCTTTGGCATGGCGCAATTTTTTCTTTTTTATTTATTTATTAGTATTATGATTCATGTATTAGTATTATCATGTAATTAATAGATTTAGTATTAGTTACATTCAATTTGGATTAAATTTTATTTATTTATTTAACTTGTTATTAAAAAATTGTTAATGATATAATTACATGTAGATTTTTCTTTTAATATAATAAATGTAAAGTTAAATTGAATTAGTATTAGCTGTTTTCAATGTCAACTGACAATTCATCTTTTTATCTATCCTTTCACATATTTGTGTTCTTGTTTGAATGCTAATCACCTTCTCCTCAATTAATTGCGGTTCCCATTTTTCGGAAACTTAATGTTTGTTTAATTATTGGTTACGTGCATCACAAATTAATCATAGTCTTCTGTTTGGAATTCTAGCCTCCCTAGGTGGATTGCTTCAAAGATTGAATCGCTGTAAAATGTATGGGCTTCTATACAAAGAATAATGGTTTGCTTTTGAGTTTGTGAATGGATCGATCGTGATTATGAATTATAGTAAAAATGACGTGCAAAATGGATTTTATTCCAACCTCAATTTTACTCATCATCAATCACAATACTAATGTCAATAATAGTATAGTAATTCCTAGGTTTTGTTCCTAACAGATCAAGCGAATGGGTTATATAATCTTCTATTCGAGACGATTATGACTTTGAGAGATTAAGTAAAGAATAATGCATTTTTTATATTATATTCAAAGTTAAATTTTTTTTTTTTTTTTTTTGATTAATTCAAACTTGTCGGAGAAGTCCTTTACATTGAGATTAAATTGAGTGTGTCGTGTAATTAGAAATATAAAGAGAAACGAGGAAAAAATAGCTTTAGTCTGAAGTTTTTGATGGTTTGATTTTGAAGTCTTGTCTTGAGCTAATTAATCTACTACTAAAGTGGTGGTGGTGGTGGGAAAGAAATAGCAGTGTTGTTGTATTAGTTGTATATTAATAATAATTTTATATTCATTATAAATTCTGTTATTTTCAAGTTTACATACCGTAAAATTTTGGTCGTAATATAATTCATAAACAAATAATAATGAATACTTTACTAAGATCAAGAATGGTAGAGCAAAAACAAATTTCTTTGGTCTATGACGCCCCATAATAAAACTTTTTTCTTTAGATACGATTGAACAAAAACCTTTCCACGAATTCAAACTATGAAAACGGAACTTTCCAAAGCTATCAAAGGGGTATTATTTCCAATATTGAAGCCTGCTCCTCTAGGTTTCGAGTGTCAAGAATGCCTTTATAATAATATTTATCCATTCGTCAGAGATGAATTCAAATATATTACTTATCCAAAAACCAGATAATGCTGACAATTAACTTATGGTTTCATGTTAATACTATCATTTTATCAGTTATGATGATTTTCATTCTTCTTGGTAAACTTCATAGGTATATCTAAATATTCTTGTAAGTTTGATATCATTCATCTTGGAAACACAAGGTGCATCTTGCTCTCTTTTTAAAATACTTCTGACATTACTGTAATTTTGAGTTCCACAGTGGATCTAATGCAAATGTAAATCAACTTCATATAATACAGTTCACTCTCTCTATGACAGACCATTTAGCTTATGAAAAAATGTCCATTGTAGAGAGAATCAGTAATGATTTATACGTGGGGCCATATAAATTCTCAGTCCGTTATTATTATAGGGAGAGTGAATTGTATACCATTTATATTATTTTTTAATTATTGTCAATATTTAGATATAAAAACAAATTATAAAAAATATTTACTATAGTGAATGAACCTTTTTAATATCACTATTAATAATTCTAGGATTAATAATTTTAACTGAATACCAAAACTAACCACTACAACTGTTGGAGTACTAGATATCGTTCCAATATCTTCAGATCAGCCCAAGATAGAGAGAGTCTATAGCTTAGGTTGGAATGGTTTTGGTTCTTTCGATTTGTTTTTCCATATATAATTTTCTTATAAATATCCCCCAAAAATTGCATAGGATTACTTGATCTCAAAATAAAAAATTCAATGTCTTTATTGATTTAGCTTGATCATATATAAAAGCAATAATTAACGAACTAATTGAAGGTGATTAGGAATGGAATATGTGGGTGCAATTTTTGTAATTTCAACCAATAGTAAATAACCGTTTTAATCTTAAAAAATTTTTTCCTTATATACCAATTATATTGATCACATTCTAATCAATAGCACATGTGGTTTAGTGGTATAATTGCCGCCTGCCATTTAATGTGGACCGCGGCAGACCCGAGTTCGATTCTCGGCATGTGCAACTGAAAATTTTTTTTTTACTTAATTTCGTGTATATATACTATTAATACAAATTTTTTAAAATTTCCCTCCTTTAATATATTTAGAAGAATTAAACTACACTCTACCTACAATAAGAGAAGTTTTAAAAATTAACTTTCCAAATATTTCGTTAGAACAATTAACGAAATATGGGAAACAAATCATTGATTCAAGTAATGATAATATGGGACAAAATCGCTTTACTTTTTCGCCCCGCATAAATGATTTTCAAAAATTAATTGACCTAACTTTTTCAAGAACCCTTCTTTAAATGAGCTTGATTTGTCCCCGCTTAAAAAAGAACCAACCGAATGCTTACGATAACATCATAGAGTTATTTGCTATGCTAAATCTTCCAATCGGTTAACGGAAAGGTCAAAATGTTTATTTCGTTCATTTTATGAACTGTTTGAGTGATCAAATTAATCAAAATGTTGCGCCTTCAAAATTTTACATCTCAATCCAGTACGAATCGGGGATGATTCATAGTTGGTTTATTAAAATGGGATGATAAAAACCTCTTTAATACTCAATGCTTGTTTATTTAGAATATATAATATTTTTTAAAAAATATTATATTTGTGGTTTCTAATATTGTATATATAAATTTAAACATTTTAATGTTTCTTTAATTGAAGTATTTTTTGTCGTAACGATGAAACCTTCTTGCATAAGTCATATTGTAGATCTGACAATTCCTATATACATGTATATATGCAAAATATTATTAATATATAACATAAACAATAAATAAACAAAAAATATAATGCACGAACTCTTGGTGTTAAGATAAGTTCAGAAGTTTTCGACTCATCATATAATAATAAATCTAATTCTTTTTCGATCTCTTGACTAAGTAAATAAATAAATAAGTAATAAAAATAAGATTTAAATAATAAAAAAATAATGATTTTCTGAGAGTGAATATATATATATATATATATATATATATATATATGTTAATATATTAACCAAGATTTCACTAAATTTTGTTGTGCCTTTGATTCTTCTTCAATTCTAAGGAATTCATCGTTTCTAATATCTTCAATCTTTACGATTTTTTCTTTCAAATTATTAATTAAGGTTGTTTGATTATCTTTAATTTGGATTTTTAATTTGAAAAAAGTAAGTTAATTATTATATTATATATATGATCTATGTTTGAAAACAATATACCTGGATCATCATCATCACCTAGGTTTACCAATTTTTTAATTGACATTAACATAGTATCATTGCTTTCTAATATTCTTTTTTCTAATCTAGGCTCTATAAAATCTGATGCTGACATAAGTGACTAATATATGAACGAGTGAATTATTTAATAATTATTATTTTTTGTAAAAAAAATCATAACCATAATAATGATAATAATATAATTAGGATAATAACAACAACATGAATAAATAATAATACTTGCCATTCTTTTTTCATGATTAATAGCTCTATTTTCTAATTCATTTTTTATTCGAGAAAATGAATTGTAAATTTCATTTTGATTTTTCAATTCGATATTAAAAGCTTCAGTTACAAAATGTGAAATCGAATATTGCGATAATAATTGATCAATCACCTAAAACATAATCATCGATATATATAATTTAATAGATGTTATTAATAACTTTTTTCTTCTTCACAAAAGAAATTAACAACAAACCCAATTTAATTTTTCTATCAATAAACATTGATTATCCGATTGATTTTTATAACCAGCTTTTAATATAGGTTCTTCTATTTCTTTTTTGGCAAGAATGTTTAGCTTTTCTTCTATCTCTGAATAAAGTAATTTTTTATATTGTTGTTCGATCATTATTTTTTTATTTGCATTTTCTTCGATAACAGAACTAAATTTAATAGGGTTTATATTTGTAAAGAATATATATATGTGTGTGTGATTCTTTTTTAAAAGAAAAAATCGCTACTCTTACTCTAAAATGTTTGGATCAAATTGTAAAGAATTTAAATTCATATATTCACTCTCTAACGCTTGTAAATATTTCTTCATGTATTCAAATTCTGCAATTGCTACATAATTTTTATGCTCTTCTTTAACAATTCTATTAAATATTATCAAATAATAAATTAATAATTATTTATATTAATTTAGAATGAAAAAATTATTAAACTTACGAATTTCTGAGATGATTGATTTCATCTGTTAGATAATAGTTATCATTATTATCAGGTGTTGTTGTGCCTACATTCTATACATACATAAATCATTCATAGTTTAATATTATACGGTATAATTTTTTTCTAATGAATGATAAATAATAATTACCAGTGAAAAGATCGATCGACGGATTTGTTCAAGTTCTTGCGATAATGTTTGATCTGCATCAATTATTTCTTTTAATTCATCTTCACATTGATATAAAAATTTTTTAATATGCTGTTTTTCTGTAATAATAATAATATTAATAACGTGAATATAATAAAGTAATAATTATATTATATATATATATATATATATATATGAACCAATGTATTTGCCTTTATTTGATTTCCCTGGTCTTTCTGATATTATATCTTTTGCTGAATCAATCATATTTACAGTATTTACATCCAACTATTTAATGATTGTTATTATTTATAAACTATTAATGAATTATCTTTGACTTGATCACTAATGATTTTCTATAAAAAGTTAAAATAATCTAACACCAACAAACCTTTACAGATTCCTTTTCAATCATTTCATCAACTTTTTTATTTTCTATATATAATTCATCATTTATCTTATTCAATTCTACTAATTCTTTTTCAAGATCTTCTAATGTTTTACTATGTATTATTTTAATCTAATTAGAATAAAATAATTTTTATTAAAACATATATATATATACCCAAGTTGTTCTTTTTGTATTGTTACACGTTCATGAGTTTTTTTCATATTATTAATATCATTTTCGATGTTCTCATTTTCTTTTCTATATGATTATATAATCGATTATATTAAAATTTATGACAAAGTATATTAAGTATATTGATTTATTTGTGTAATATGTAATAATATACCGCAATTTTTCTAAATTTTGTTGATTTCTAAAGAAAACGAATTAAGATAATAAATAATTGATCAATTAATTTTTACAAAATAAAAATTGAAAATTTACATGGTTCTTAGTTCATTATAAATAACATTTTGTTCCACATCGATATTTTCACATAACCATTCAAATAAAGAATATGCCTCACTTTGATCAAATGCCCATAATATTTGTTCTGGTAGTAGTGAAGAAGCATTAGGATAGCCTATTTGTTCCAGAAAAGATATAAGTTTTACTGCCAATTTAAATTTATCATTATCCATATTTTTTATTGGATTTTTGAAAAAGCTCTCAAAAAAAAAACGCGAAAGATTTTTTTCAAAAAAGGATAAATCATCATGTGTTTTACTAATTTGGTTAGTACGGAAAATTTTAGTGTCACTAAATAAAAATCAAAAAAAATTTTTGGGATAAAAATAAAAAAGAAATGGTTCGCCTACGGTATTTTACCTCTTCTTCACTTTCTTCCTACAATTCATTACTAAATCGTGGAATTTTATTGCAAAGAAATTCTCCAACAATTAGATATTCTTTTTCAATCATACAAAAATATAAATTTTCATCAACTACAATAACGAAAAAAGTAGTAGATAAAGACAATAATAATAATGGTTCTTCTGTTGTTGCTAATAATAATAATTTAGAAGAGAGTAAAAAAATTACTGAAATTTATAAACAGTCAGTTAATCGAGATGTCACTTGGTCAAAAAGTCAAAGACCTAGAAAAGATGCTTTAGTTGGACCTCGTTTTGAACAAACTGATCTTGATGCACAAGTAATGAAATACTAGCTAAATTATTTTAGAAATGTTCAAATAAACAAATAAATTTTTATTCTAATTATCGTTATTATCTTTATGATATTTTATAAAGCCAAGACCGTTATCAGCAATTGAATTAATTGGAGAAGAACCAATTCATTATGTAGAAGGAAGAATTGCTGTTTGTCATGGAGGTAATTTGGATTATATATATTATTAATATCATTATAAATATCATTTATTATCAATAATGTAGCCAATTTGATGATTATATTTATTCTTATTTTGACTAGGCGATGGAAATTTAGGTCATCCGCAAGTTTACATAAATTTGGTAAGTTAATTGAATAAATAAATAAAATTGAAGATAATAAATAATGATTACTAATTCCCTTAATATAAATAGGATCAACCAGGGTCTCATGCATGTGGTTATTGTAAGTTATGATTAAGTAATATTATTTGCGTGGGGTGGATACATATTTGTTTATTCATTTATTTATTTATTTAACATTATAGGTGGAATAAGGTTTGAACAAAAACATCTTCATCATCATTAATATAAAAATATTAAAGCATGATCTTAAAAAAAAAAAAATATATATATAACCTTTTTCTTGATTTATTTATATGATACGTGAATAGTTAAAAATATTTTTATAAATAAATAAATAAATAAATCAATAAATAAAAATCATAAGATTTGTTATTAGTAATATATTTATTATAAAATTCATTATGCAAATTTTTTACATGTAGGTTTTGTTTTTTATTAGTGTAGATGATGTTTGTAGTTGTGATTAGGTATTTAACTTATGTATAACTTATAAATTTGTTATAGTAAACAATTTTTAAAAAAAAATGAATTGGAATCTCTATATATGAAAAAAATCTTAATTGGATTTATATGTTAATATATTATTATGTGTATATATTATTTTGAATCTAAACCAAAACGACATATATAATATATTTTTGTGAAATTAAAAAAGAAATACTTACTTTTTGTTTTTGAAAATATTTAAATTATTTTTAAAAAAAAATCAATCAAATTAATAGAATTTGAAAGAAAATATATATATATATATAATTTATATTCACAATTAGGAAAAATTTAAAGAAAAGAAATTAATGATTGATTATGAGATGATTAATTTATTGATTGATTAAGTGATTATTAGTTAATCGATTAAGTAAATGATTAGGTGATTATTAGGTTGATTTATAATCCAATCTGATAAAGCTTATCAAGTGTTTCTTTTTGTTGATGTATAACATTCATTCTATACATGATAATTATAAATATTAATGTGGATAATTGCTAAATGTGTAAAAAATAATGCAAACTCTCATAAATAATCTACAAAATGTAAACCTTTTTTCTCGATCAAGCTCTGAAGCCAGATAACTAATGTATTGATTAAGACGGTTGATTTCTTCTATGAGGTAACATTCTTTAGATTTCATATTCTTAATATGTGAAACAGCTAAAGAAATATAAAAAAAATTAAATAATATTTTTAATAATAAATCCAAATCCAAATTTAACATAAAATTTTGATTAAATTTACTTTTTTGAAGTAACATTGCTTTACTCATTTTACGACTGTGATTAGAGATGGGTAATTGCCGTCTAAGATCTTCAAACCCATCTTTGATCTCTGCGCGTCTTTTCTGTTCGGATTGAATATGCATTCGACGACGAACTTCAGCATGTGATAATGAACTATGTTGTGCATGTTAGATTGATATGGCAAATCAAATAATATTAACGACCGGTCAACCTTACACATAACAATAGAAATCATACATACCTATTACCATTATTACCATTAGCGTTAGCATACTCTTCTTCATAACCATCCAGAGAAGAAGAAGTATCACACTCTTCACGCGTTGATTTTCGTCTCCTACGATTATTACCAGATTTAGCACTTTCATATTTTTCTTTATCATATTGTTTAAATTCTGGGATATCCAATTCATCATGTGTAATTGTTGTAACATTTGTGGGAGCATTGGTATTGATATTATCAGGGTGGGTGAGAGGAAGAGGATGAATAGGGAGATAATCAAAGCAAGGAGTGGCAGCAATTGATGATGGTGGTGGGGGTGGTGATGAGGGAGTTGTTGTTGGTGAAAAAATTTGATGTTGATGGTGATGATGAGTCGATGTTGTTGATGTTGATGTTGATGTTGATGTCGATGATTGTGGTGGATTATCAGAAGAAGGTCCTGATTGATAAAGAAGGCAAGGTGTTGATTGATTGATTGTCATACATACATACATTAATTAATTAAATATAAAAATTTTTTCTATTTCCCTCTATTTTATCAAACACGTTCAAAATTTCCTACTTTAGACACGCAAATTTCTCGTGTTTTATTTTTTCTCTATAAATCATACTATATATAGGAACCTACCTGTAGTAATAGTAGTAGCAGCAACAAGCGGAGTATGAGATGATTCTATTGGTCTCATAAAATTTCCATTAAATTGAAGCATATTTATTCGTTTCATCTATGAGAAATATTATGATTTTATATATTATAATATTAACTATTGTATTATATATTTTCTATTATATTTTATATTTTATATTTATATTTGTATTTATATTATTTATATATCAGAAAAGAACTTTTTTTGGTCATGGGAAATTATTTAAAAAGATAAAAAATTTATAAAAAAATAAATAAATTCGATTGGTGGTTGGTTGAATATTTTTTGTATTATGATTAGAAAATGTCAAGTGTAAATGTGATGATGTTACATACAGATGATGATGCTATTTTTGTTTAACCAGTATCTCTATATCTGAGGAATTCTTCTATATCAATGCCAAATTCAGATTGTAGTTTCTATTCTAATACTAAATTCAGGAAAGAATTTTTTTTGAAATTATTTTCTATTAAATATAATGGATAATGAATAATGATAAATAAGTACAGTGATATAATAATGTGAACAATTTTACTATATTTTAATGATGAAATAAAAATATAAAATCAAAAAAAAAATCAAAAAACACAATTTTAAAAAATCCCTTGATATCTTTTACTAATTAGGAAAATTTCATCTTTTCATGTGTTTATTTTAAGGGACTTTTTTAATTACTATGGAAAGGATTTACATACAATGATTGGATGGCATTTGTTAGATTTATTACTATATTAACGTCATCACGAGTAATTTTGGCTAATTCGACTTGGGCGGAATTAGAATTCTTACAGATCATTTTCCAACGTATACATAATAAAACCGTTTTTGTTTTTATTTTAATAATTTAATTACATTATAAAGCACAATAAACTTAATATAATGGTTTTTTTAAAACTTATATATACCCTTCTTGTTTTCTTATTTCTCCACTGATCATATGGGGCTTTTCAATAGAAACGGACTATGTTGTGAAAATAATGTTTTGATAAAAAGTTTACATTTCAAGTAATTTACTATTGTTTTCAAAACATCATTTAGGAGGAGGTTACACATATCAAAACAGTTAAAAATCCATGTGTTGATCGTCTGATTTTGACGTGTAACCACATTAATGCAATTGCTATTGAAAAGCCCCCAATAGGACTCCAGGCAATTATAATCAAGGTCATAGGTACTATGTTTTGATGCGGAAATTTTTTTGAATCATATTGAACAACATTTGGACATTTTTCCTCTGTATAACAGGGCTTTATCTCAAGTTCTGGCCATCAGCATTATGGAATTTGGGTGTCAAAAGATTTATCTCTATAAAGAAACTTTTTTTAGTATGGTCTTGAGGGTATTTGCTTTGGTAAATCACATGATAGATATTGTGTAAAGTTTTACAGCATAGTACCTATGACCTCAATTATAATTGTCCAGGGTCCTCCCCAAATATGCTTTTTTAAAACCATAATCTTCCATTTAATCATATTCATTGAAAGTATCAATATTCTTTCTGCTTGAGGCATAACTAGTGCTATTTTAAGAATAAATGATAATTAAAAGAAAAAATTTTATTGTTATCTAAACTTTGTTTCCACAATTGAATAAAGTCCAATTCTGCATGTTTGTGGGATTGACTCTATTATTGCCAATGAGAATTCTTTGAAAAATAAGGTATTAACTGATTATGTTTATCTAAATATTTACACAATAATTTGGTAGAACATCTTCATAACCTATAAGTTCAGAGGTTGTATCTTGATTGTGTTGTCAAGGTCTAATTTAAATTTTAATATTCTAATTGAAACATGTAGATTAATTTTTTTAAATTAGCAAGAGATATTGTTGCAGAAATAAATTCTGATCTATACATGTGGTAGAAATAGGTTGATCAGGTGACTTTTTGATGCAATTAATTAAGTCATATGAAAGACATATAAATAATTGAGTCAGATACAATTAAATTGAGAATTGAGTCAAAGTTTTGACAACATGTATATTTTGATCTAATTGATTCAATAAAAATCCTGTTTGCTTATCAACATTTGCCATATCATCATTTATAGCACCAAGTACAGAGTTCATAATTTGATATAAATTTATTTGCAGCATTCGAAATGATAACCATCAAATGTCACATGAATTCAATGATTGATTTCCTAATGTTTACACAATAACTAATCAATAATATAAAAAAAAATCATAAGCAAAGTATTTAAATAATTTAGAAAATGATCAATTGCCCGCATTAATTTTAAAATATCTTGTCTATTATGTGATCTAGAAGATCTAGAAGAACATCCATATAAATTATGTGATGTTTTTTCATATTTTTGGAAATGTTACTTTATCAGAAGCATCTTTTCCTGCTAAATAAAGTCTATGTGATACACAATGATTTGATGACATGCATGAATGGATTGATTTTTTTGAACCTTGCTGCAACACCACTTCCAAATGAATTATATTGTTATGGGATATCTTATTTGAGTTACAAAATGATATGATATGCTGTAAATATTTCCTCTATCAGTTGAGTCTAGGTTAATCATGCTCAAATATCTCATAATTGGTGTATTATTATTAATTTCATCAATCAATCATTAGAGTGAAAATCTAATTCTTCTAATAGTGATTGTTTTATCACAGAAGCTATACTACCTAAAAATTCAAAACCAGCTATAGGATATTTTTGTAGCTCCCATATTTTGATTTAGTTTTCCTAACGAAAGGAGTTTTAAAGTAGAAGTTTTATCACTAATTACTAATTTTTATTATTCTCAATTTGTCAGGATAAATATAAACATTTCTCATTAATGAAATAATTACCAATTTTCCATTGTTTGAATGCTATTTTACGTTACTTCTATTAAATTCATTTTGGCTTAGTTGAATTAGTAGTACCGATAGGGATGTTAATGGCCCGTCCAGACTGAATGGACCACAGACCGAGTCGGCTTGTTCTTTAGGTATCAAAGACCGTTGGATTTTTTTAATCATAAAAACATTTATTTCAATTTGATTTGTTAAAATATTATTTATTGACACAAATATTTAATATACTTCAAAAAGAATATAACAGTTTTACATATATATTGATTCAAAATTTATTCATTGTCCCTATGAATGACAAACAGTTAGAATTTCTATTCGGATTATTCGTGATACACTTTGAATTATTCGTTTCTTCAAATGACTCATTTTATTTGTTTTATTCGAATGAACTTTCATACAATTTGAATACGCAAATTCATAACGAATAAAACAAATAATTCGAATAAACCTCATTCGGGTAGAAATCCTATCTACAGTCTGGACCATTAACAGCCCTACTGATTTCATTAGTTTTACATCTTTCTAATTTTAAATTTTTGTACTGCTGCAAATTCTGTAGTCCCATTTCTACTTCCACAAAGTTTATATGACGATTAATGGAAAATAAAAAAAACAGAGACCTGCTATGGAAACTTTTTTCACAAAATTTACGTGCTGATCCTGTATTGAAAAAACTTGTAGATCATTGTTTTATTTTATATTGACGTTAACACTTTTGAAACAGTTAATTAAATTGATTGTCATGTAAATGGAAGGATTTCTGGAAGAAAGAAAATTTAGTTCCGAGTGGAATCAAGTTAGTTTCGAATAGATGTGTGAATATTGAGAAGGTACTTGGATGCGAAATTCCTTTTGATTGGTTAATTTAATTTCACATTTGTCACGCACAACAGATACAAGAATCTACTCTTAGGTAGTTGAAGAGTAGTATTAAATGGTAGTGTTGTCGTCGTGGCAATATGAATAAAATCACATCACATTACATCTATTGCAATAAAAACTTGGCACGGCCTTGTTATTTCAAAGCTTATATGCCACATAACTTGATTACAACATCACCTTGATTCATAAATTTATTATTCAATTTTTCTTCGCAAGTTGACAAGTCCTAATTTTTCTGCTTTTTTGTGATCTTGGAAACAAATCTTCTTGAGCAAAATGACTTTTTATTTTATGTCGAATGCAAATTATGTAAAGTATTCGTTTATCAATGTGGTAATAATGAAGCCATTTATATCACCATCAGAAATGATATTAATATTATTATAGTCAGAAATTTCGTCTGGGAAAATTAAATATTAGTAATAATTTTTTATTATATAAAAGGAAAAAAGGCATTGTAAAAATTAATATTGTTACTACTTCATACAATTTAAAAAAATCATTCATGAAAACAAATTTTGTATGACATAGAACGAAACCTTAATTCCATGGCTGGCATTCTTTAGCCGGGATCATCTATCAAATGGCCAAAGTGATTACCATTTTGAGGATTTCGGTAGACGATCTGTCCAAGTGCATAAATAAATATTTTGAAAATTGTTTTTTCATTCTAAACTCCTTAAATGCAGAGATGGCTTAAATGAAATCCAAATTTATATCAGAGTAATTTATTTTCTAACACACAATGATAACCTGCATATTAATATAATTAATTGTTGTTAAACGTTTTTTTCTCGATTTGTTAAAATTATAATTTTATTTGTAAAAATTTCAAAACAAGGAATTAAAATAGGATCAGTCGTGTTATTTTTTTAGATATAAATACAATTGATTTGTATTATTATTATTTTTTCCCCCTTTTTTGTTAGCGGAGAAAACTTTTAACCTATTGATCAATATGGGATCGATTGAAGACGAAAAGGATGAATTGAAGCTGCACACTCAAAATTTTAAACATGTAGCAGATAATGAATCAATTTATTCGCGACAAAGTTCTATTTATAATGGTTTATCACAACGAAGGCATCCAAAAAATAAAAAATATCCTTATGTCGACAATCATCCAGATTGCCAATACATTGCGGCAAGTCATGACGGTGAATTCGTTGCAAGATTTAATTCTGGTAAAAAAATTGATGATTAAGATTTCAGAATCATTAGATATTTTCATTAATATAATTGTATTTATTACACACAATCACAGATACGTTCGAGTTGGAATATTACAAGACAGAAAATATTACAAAGACTTTTCCGATCAATAATAATATTCAAAAAGAATTAAAATTGCAACAGAACCTATGGTGGTCTTTAACAGTCTCAAATAACGTAAAACTCGGCGATAGTAATGACGATGTATTAATTGCTCTATCGTGTTTCGAAGACGAAGTCATGAAGTCATCCACCACCGAATTCTACTCTTCATCCGTCACAAATGATTATGAAAAAGGTAACGGAAATGATTTTGGAGACTTGATTAGGCCGAGAACTTGGGTATTTTCTGCTGTCTATAAAAAACAAATCCAAACAACTATTGACAATATCGGTGGCATTGTAAGATTTTTAGATAATGTTGCTTCGCCACATTCGTCTCGTCCAAATAAAGACTCAGATTCAAATCTTGAATTAGAGTTGATATTGATGAATTCCTCGGGGATATATAAATCAATTATTTATCCACAACTCCAATATAAAATTCCAAAGTGCATCATGAACTTGTACGATGTCGATTACAAATCACGTAAAGAATTTTTATTTCCTCCAACTGTTCATCTCAATATTAAAAAATTATTTCAAGATGAACCTTGTACAAAGTATGTGGAAAGTTGTGTTGATAAGAACTATTTTTTCTCGGAAGATTATCGAGCTCAAAAAGTTGATGTTTATAATTTGCATACTGGAGACCTAGAAATATCGTTACAAAAACGTGTTCCAATCACCAAAGCATCAGCACTTTTGTCATCAAACACTGCTGCTGCTTTCTCCACCTCCACCACCACCGATTCAAGACTTTGGTCCAATTATCTATTAGGAAACGAATCAATATTCTCTTTATCAAAATATGAGAATATGATTGCACATTGTTCTAATTCAAATGTTATCACTTTATATTTGGCCGAAAATGGGTTAGAAATTGCTACAAAACTTTTCCCACAAATTTTCAGAATTTTGTTTATAACATTTATTGACGATGACACTAAATTATTTGTTGTTGCACAAAATTATGAAGATGGCAAAGATAAAACAAAATTTATTACTACGATTATAATTTGGGATATTTTTGGTACCAATAACTTTTACCAAACATTTGATACTGATAAGGATTCGAGTTTAACGTGTTTAACGAACGCAAATGATAAAAATTTTTTCACTTCTAGTTTTGGCAGAATTTATTCTTTAGATGACAATGGTAATTTGTTTTCCTTGTTGGATCATCCTGATGTATCTCACATCTTGAAAAGTAATGAAATGTTACAAACTTATTTTGATGATATGACGCAGCTTCAAATCAACAACAATAATGACAATGAAGATTATCATATGATTTATAATTTTAATAAAAGTTTTAGCAATATAAAAGAGAATAAAGGTGTTTTAATAATTAACAATACAGAACCTTGGAATAACAAGAAAAAATACAAGAGAATTTCTGTATTTCTAAATGACGAGAGAACAACTCAACTTATCATCGGAAGAACGACAATTCAGGTTTGGCAAATAAAAATCACAAAAGCAAAGGAAACAAAAAAAAGAGTATTGAAATATATTTGGACATCACTTGGAGGATTTGACATGGAATCAATTTCAATTGGCAAAAATAAATTTTCTTTGAAAATCTCGTTATGTTCACTCAACTCACCGACCAATACTAGTCAGCATCTTATTTATTATCCAAACAATCCAAACACAATAAAAGATGCTTGCGAAGCACTTGAGTTTCTTTATACTCATAGAAATCTATGCATTGGCCCAAAGAATCATCAAAGATTTGAAGATATATTCTATAATACTGAAAAACTTGCTTATAGATGTTTCAAAAAATCACCAAGTTTATGGAGGCTGAATGATATTCGTCATGATATCATGGCTAATTTGATTAGAGGTCATAATAATTCTTTGATCAAGAAAATCTTATTCAATGATAATGATTTGGATTATAATAAGCCAGCCTTAAAAAATAATAAATACTATTTGCATACACCACGTTTATATAGATGGCCAAAACAGAGAAATATCACTGATTTGGAATTAGCAATTAATTATACTAAAGGTATTTATTTACTTTAGAAGATGTATTATTATAATTTATAATTATTAAATAGATCATATGTTTCTAACAATAATAATGATTAATTTTATTATTATTATTATTAGGAAAAGCTCATAAAGATACTGCCATAGTTGGATTTTTATTAGAATATTATTCTAATCATGCAATGGAAAATGTTGGATGGATGTTTACTGTAGCTAAAGCAATTCCATTATTATTAAATTGTAATTTAGGTTTGTATTTTTGATATTTTTTTTTGGGGGGAGGGGTCATTTATTGATTAATTGATTAATTGATTTTTTTTATTTGTTGTTTCATTTTAAGAAATCTATCTCAAAGGATTATTGCATAAACCATGTTTTGGAACAAAAGAAGTTTTGATAGATCGATGTTTTATTGATACACTTGAATTAATGAAAGGTGAAAAAGAAAGTGTTGTTCCATTAACTGCTAAACCAAGGTTACTTCAAAAAGCCACCAAAAATCCTCCATTTTTTCATTACTTATTTTATAGGTAAATAAAAAAATTATGAAAATTATGAAAATAATCTTTATTGTTATTTTAATAATATTATTAACAGTGTGTAATTTGTTTTTTTCTAAACATGTTTTAGAAAATCTGAAATTGGCAAGTATATGGAAGATGATAATGAGATGGCAAAATCAACAAGCGTTCGTATTGTTCCATTACCAGATTTCCTTGTATACCCAAATGGTATAAAAGATGAACAATTGCACCCGACAAAATTAATCAAACGACTATTGAAATTAATTTTTTGGCCACGTGAGTATGTTATAAAAGAAGAATCAGATCGCAGTCCATTCTTAAAAGTGCTCAGACAAAAAAGAAATGAGTTGATGTATAACAATCCATCATTGGAAGCTTGTATCAAATTCAAATTCTCATCAGCAAAGCATTATTATATCAGACATTTAATCCATTATTTGTTCTATGCACTCATGATATCACTTCTACTTGGTTTGATTGCTATTCCTTACTCGGGCGAAGAAAATAATACTCCTACGTCAGATTCTGCAATTGATTACTTAAATGAGGTATATGATCCAAAGGCGAGCTCCATTCTTTTAGCTTTGACTGCATATCTTAGTTATTACTTGTTAGCAATAGAAATAATACAGGTTAAACAAGATAAAATCAAAAGATATTTGAATTTTTATAATTTTATTGATGCTATATCAGTCGTGTTGCCATTTCTTGCAGTATTTGGAAATTATGTTGTTAATATTAAAAAATATACAGATTCACTTAACTTTATATATGGAAATAATTCTAGTCTTGTTGGAGATATGTTTCAATTTTTATCGGATAATGATAATCATGGTGTCTCTAAAACAATAGCAATTGTCAGTTCGTTTGTTGTGTTAATTTTGTGGTTGGAATTTGTAAGTAAATTTTATTTAAAAATATTTATGATTAATAATAATAATAATAACAGCACTAATAATTTTTTTCAAATTTTCTAAACAGTTATTATTATTAAGATTTTTTTCACGCCCTGCATATTTTATCAATCTTATAATTGATATAGTAAAAAGTATTTGGCCATTTTTGGTTTTCATGCTGATTGTGGTTTTTGGATTCGGCCATGCAATGTAAGTTATTGACATTACGTTTTATTTTTTCAAAAATTAAAATTATTCAAAATAATAAATTTATATATAATATATTTTTTAAAGGCACATATTATTAAGGAATGTAAAAGACTTTGGTATGAGTGCAACTCGTAATACTTTTAATTTTCGTGATAAGTCAGGAGCACTTGATGGCCCTTTCTCAAATATTACCATTCAACAAGACTTTAATGAACTTGATGAAAGTGACAACTTTTTCGTTTCATTTTTTAAATCTGTGGAAGTTGTTTATTTTTGGCCCACGGGTAGGTGGGATCAAGTAGAACACTGGGATTTTTGGCCAGTTGATGTGTTGTCTATACGTGAGTAAATAATAACAATGATGATGATGATGATTCTATTTCCTAGCCCCTCTGGTTATTTATTTATTTTATTTGGGTTGTTTACTAATATTAAATATTTCTATTTAATTTAGTTGCAAGTGTGTTATTGGTAATAGTGATGCAAAATTTATTAATTGCATTCATGACGTAAGTATACAAAAACAAATAATTGTGTAATTGCAATTTTTCAAAAGCAGTAAATAATGATTATTATTTTTATAGAGGTGTATTTGAAGATGCCAACAATAACGTAAAACAAAAAACTTTAAAAATCAGAGCAGATTTATTATCCGATTATGAGACAATAGAAAAACCATTTGGTAATACTAGAGGAAATCCTCGTTTCGTTTATTATGTCGGCAGAGCCGATGACTTGGAAGAATGGGTATTTAAAAGTGAAAAGTTTCGCAAGAAATTTAAATCATTGGTTAAACCTGACGATACTTTAAATTTATATGATATTGAATACGATGAATTTATTGATGATAATGACGATGATGACGATATTTATGATGATTGGACTGGTAACAATGGTGGTGGTGGTGATAAGAACAAGTTAATTGTTGATGAAAAGTCATTACTTAGAATGGAAAGTGAAGCTAGTACAGCAACTAGTAGCGATTTTGATAGTTTTGATTATAGAAAATTTAATATTAATCTTGGTGGAACTTTTAAATATGGATTAAAAGCCTTTAAAATTATTGATATTGAATTCAATCATATCCTTAGTAACCGCAAAGACCATTGTAGTAGTAGCAATGAATTTTTATTATTGGGAAGAGAATCACCATTATCATCTACACCACTTTCATCATTACAAAATGAAGTTAATGAAATGAAAAAATTTGAAACTGATGTTTCAAATAGAATTACCAAGATTGAGAATAGTTTAGAAGAAATTATTAAATTAATAAAATCCAAACAAGCCTAAAAAATATGTTTATATATTTTTTTAATGTAAATTTTTTTTCAAGTTTTTAATTTTCAATTCCTTCTTTTGGTAGATCCTCTTGTGGTGGTGATGTTGACGATAAATTCTTTTGATGTTTTGGTAATTTTTCAGGCGGTGTTGGTTTTGGACTTGAAAGAAAGTAAGGATGAAACAAAGCCTGAAAATTATAAATATTACATGTAAATTTTTTTTACATAAATGAATTTGTATTTCAAAAAGCAACCTTGGCCCATTGAATGATTGATTAATTGATAATATCTAACCTCTCGTGTTGTAAGTCTTTTATTTGGATCGTAAGTTAACATTTTTTCCAATAAATCTATTGCATCGTTACTAGCAGCTGTGAAAAGTTGTTTCAGTGGTGTTCTTGTATATTTTTGAAACTTTAAATTACCAGCTAATTCATTAAATCCCTAAGAAAATTTTTTATATTGAATTATTATATCAAAAGAAATGCTTTTTAATATCATAAATCATAAAGACAAACCGGCCAATCTTCTTCAGATGGAGTTCCTAGAGCTTTAAAAATAATTTCAAGTTGTCCAATGTCAGTATCACCAGGTAAATAAGGTGTACGTAACATCAATTCTGCAAATATACAACCAACCGACCATATGTCAACACCATATGCGTATAATGTTGAAGAAAAAAATAATTCAGGAGCTCGATACCATCTTTTAATCATTGTAATTAATAAATTATGTTTAGTACTATTGTTAATGAACCCTCCCCCCAAAGTATAGATATTTGTTTTTTAATGATCATACCTAGTAACAACTTGAGGTGACATATTTTTGATTTGAGGACTAGCAAAATCTCTTGCCAAACCAAAATCAGCAAGTTTCAATTGACCATCCTTACCAACCAATAGATTGTTTGGTTTCATGTCCTTTTTTTATTATTATTTTATAATGATAAATATATAATTTTAAAATTGACATTTTTAGTTATTATTATTATTATTATTAATAAAAATAAAATTTTATTTTTGAAACAAATTACCCGATGTAAAATCCAATTACGATGGCAATGGTCTAATCCTCTTAAAGTCATCAAGATCCAACTTTTTATGTCTCCTGGAATGAACACAAGTGACCGATCTTTTATTATCATCTCCAAATCAGAATCCAAATATTCCAAGATAAGTTTCAAACTTGCTTTATGTGAATAAATATCAATCAACTAAAAATTTTGAATTATTATTAAAAATTATTTTTACATCATTCATTATTTTACTAGTCATAAATGACATCAATCATGTTAAACAAGCTATGACACCTCGATTATGTTAATATGTTTTAATTCTCTCAACATTTTTATTTCTTTTACAGCCGACATTTCTATGCCTTGAATTCCAATTTCAGTTTGAACAAGTTTTATTTTTTTGATAGCAACTGTTCGACCAGTCTCGCGCTCGATACCTAAACTATAACAGTTGATGTTTGATTTATTTATTCACAAATAATACGCTCTAAAAGGAGTTATAATTTTCTATACCTTGATACACTTTAGCATAAGTTCCTTCGCCGATTTTTTTGCCCTTTATGTATTTATTTTCGATTTGAAGTTCTTCTTCTTCAGGTTGTTGGAATAACATCTTTTTAAAATAATCAATTTGGGAAAATTGGGAAAAATTTATTCAATTGGTGTGATCCGCGAATGACAGATTATTATTATTATAAAATTATTATAATTGATAAAAATTTTTTGAAAAATAAACCTTTCTTTTTTATTTAGATGCAAATTTATAAAGGAAGTATTATTTTACAGCTCATAATATCAATACAATTTTGAAGAAAGCTCTTACCAGAGATCAATGGCTTAGTTTAGTCGATTTATATATATATGTATCGCTTTGTTAGTAGACAAATATAACATAATAGACAATTTACAATTGATTAGTATCCATTAAAAAATTTACAAATATCACGATGAATGAAATTAATGTAAAAGTTAAAAATCAAGTTTATAGAACTACAGACATTATCGAAAGACGCGTCTGTCTATGACACAAGTATATATATGTAACAAATGGCATAAGAATTGTATGGAATAATGCAAATCCTAATATCCGGACAAGGATAAAAAAAACATGTTTTCTGCGGAGCATACTGTTAAAAAAGAACAGGAAAGGTAGTGAGTGAAGTTATTTCTTACATAAATTAAGCGCACAGAATATTTTTTAAATGTAAAAAAAGAAGTCATGACATTGATAATTTAAAAAGTGATAGCGTCGTTCAACATCGTACTTGTAATTGAATAAGCATGATCTTGCCACCGTTATTCATAAGTATGCAGCATGAATAATTTTATATGGGTTTAGTTTTTAAAAAAATAGAACACCCATTATAACACAGAGACATTGTACATCTATCAAATACTGTCGCTATAAATGGGCCAGGGTTATATTACAAGAGATAAATTAAACAATCACACTAATAGCTTTCATTTAT
Source organism: Entrophospora sp. SA101 (assembly GCA_958430865.1). Classification (NCBI taxonomy): domain Eukaryota; kingdom Fungi; phylum Glomeromycota; class Glomeromycetes; order Entrophosporales; family Entrophosporaceae; genus Entrophospora; species Entrophospora sp. SA101. Next base: position 13,713 of record CAUDNR010004343.1, on the reverse strand, counting down.
ATATCAATGAGTATCTTTACGTATCATAAAAAAAGCATTTTCGTTTCATCAATTTAAGACATCCAGAGTTGTTTACCACATCAAAGGCGTAGTGTAAAAATTTAATTAAGAAAATTTTTGCTTTTACCACATTAATATCACTATGATCAGCGATAAAAAATGTTTAAATATTAGATGCCACATGACAAATGTAGCAAGGAATTGGAATCCTTGAATAGGATTCATATTTATTATAAGAAAGTTACACATCGACACGATACAATTATAGTTGTAATGGGTGAAACACGTGAAAAGAAAAGTGATTGATTGACTTTTTTCTTTAAAAGTGTTGACAAACAAAACAGTTAGGAGAAGAAAAACCGGAATCATGAGCAAGTATCGTTGGGAAGGAGAAATTTTAAAAGCTTTTTCTAAAAGAAAAAAAATGATAGTGGCGATCATTGATCTAAACTCGTCATTTTAGTTTTCAAAAAACATATATATAATGAATCCACAAAGATTAACAAAATTTTACCTTTTCATGTCTATTTATTTTTCAGCGAATCCTCAGAGTTGTCATCATCTACTTTAGCATCCTTGGTTTCATCAAATGTAAGTAAATTATAATCATCAAAGAGGTCATTATCGAGAATACAAAAAAATTGGTAGTATAATGCCAGAGAAAAAGAGCATTACGCAAACATCGAATATAGCTTTATGCTCTAAATTTGTTCTAAAAAACCTCAGCTACTAATTAACTGCATTGAGAAAATATTGAAAATTTTATTAGAAAAATGGGTCATCTGGCAGCACTAGCAAAATGATGTTATTTGTTACAACTAACAAAAAAAGTAAAACTCACCATTAAAGATGGAGATTACACGTTTCATAATTGTTATCATTATCCCAAACTGAATTCACAAAATCATAATTTGTAGAATGCCTGGATCAAGGATGATGATACATACAATAGAATAGTTATTGAAATAAAAATCAAACTACATGAAATCATGAGAAGCTTTTAATTAAAAATCAAAGATCTTAAGAAACTTGTACCTTTTGTCATTTATTGCATATTTACTTCATCCTTATCAAGGTCAATGTAATCATTATTTTACAAACAAACCAACCTTTTACCTTAGACTTGTGTATTCGTTATTTCATAATGAATGGGCTTTAGATTATTCCATCAACCAGAAAAAAAACGTAAAGAATATTGATTTGGAAGTTTTTCCTTATATAAATTGCCAAGTGTAGTTGAAATTTAATTCGGTTTAAATTTTTGATGCAAATACTACAGTCAAACCTTTTCACATGGGCCAACAAAAAACCCGCCAGATGATAATAATAAATGTAATAATGTTGCTTGTTTTTCAATGATTTAAAAGTTTTGAATCTATTGTATCTAATTTATAAGAGATTTGATTTTTTAAAAGTGGTTTTTTTATTCGCGTACACAAAATGATGATGACCGATGTTTTGGATGGTATATACACTTGGAGCTTTGCATCCAGTCAAAGTCCATATCCTCATCATCTATATGGTAAATATGGAAGGATAAACAATCTATTTGATTTTATTTTTATTGTTCGCGTGCATTAGTAGTAGTAGTCTATAAATATACAACTATATGTTGACAAATAGACCACGCATAAATCTTTTTTCTTGATATTCTGCCAAGGCTTAAAAGGATTACGAATTAATAATAGTATCATTAGCGAATTATTACACCACTCACTATTACTGTCCTGATTATTATTTCTCAAATATTAATATATTAAAGATGTCTATTCCTATCATTTAAAATATAGGATCGTACATTAATTAATTTACTCTTAATTATAATGTAATAATTCAATTAACTAACAAACGAACGAAACCATTTGGTGTAATCTGATCAACCAAATTCTCTTTAACTCCTTCATAATTTGTGACATTATCATTGACCGTTGTGCTGCTTTTAGTTGCTCTCAATGTATCTTAAGCTTGATGGAACCTAGTATAAACAGTTTCTAGTGACTTTACATTTTCAATTGTGAAGGAAAAGTGACGGTGTTTTATTTTTAGTACTCTCTTTAAAAAAAAATTTAAAAAATTAGATATCTATGGAGCGTAGCGTTGGTCTCCAAAACTATTTTGAAGAGGTGAAAGTCAAAACTAAAATTAAAGTTACATGTCAAGAGTCAAAGTCAAAACTCTCTGGTTTTGGAAATGAAGCGGTAAGTGAAAATATAGGCGATAAAATTCTTGACAAAGGACAACAATTGAAAAAAAATCAAGAGTTCAATAACAATTGAAGTAGGACTTTGAATTGGTTATAATAAATTTATTATTACTATTTTTATGAAATCAAGGGTCTGAAAACATAGGAAAAAAAACGGCGTCAAAGATTCACTATATGTAAAAAATTTGTTGATTATGAAATTTGTATTTGGATTTACTTTTTTTGTTTATATTCCAGTCTAGCACATTCTCCATTTATACAATATTTTTACTGTGGGAGAAATTAAAGAAATCCAAGGTCCAAATAATCTGTTAAGGTACGCAGAAAGAAGAATATCCCACAAGATTAGGAAGGTGAAAATTATGACAAATAATTGGATCTATAATATTAATACGTTAAAGAGAAAATTAGACGATATTTTTGATATACATAGGCAACCCCGTTAAACCGAAGGCAATTGTGCAGGGACTTTTCTTCGGATTAACGGGGTTTCGGATTAATGGGGTTTTTTTGTAATCCGAAGTTATTATTAGAGTCATAAATTAATTCGGATAAACGGGGTAGTAAATTTAAAAATTTAGAATTTCCTTTATCCATTTATTATTAATAATAAATCATAATTTACAAAATCATTTAACTAAAATATGTATCAATTTCTGTTTGAGCCATTGACACAAAAATTTCTTTCTTTAATTCTCTTTTAAATTTGTTTAATTCACGCAGGAAACTCTCACTAATACCCATTCCTCTTTCTTCTTGCATTAGAAAAAATTGGAGCCTTTCAATTGATTCCATAGCCTGATCCATAGTTATTTTATCTTCAGAAACTTGAAATTGGTTATCTTCTTCTTCTTCTTCAATCGCTTCCTTCCCTTTAACTAGTTCAATGATTTCTTGATCAGCTAATTTATCCTGATTTTGCAATCTCAAATCTATTTCTATGTAGTCATTAGCAGATAATGGATCATCAAAATTAAAACAACCAATCATTTCTTGGATTGAATCTGTATCATCATCAGATGGTAAAATTAAATAATCTTCAATATTTTCCGAAGAAGGAAGGATATCAACTTTAGACCAGCATGAAACAATTGTACTAGGCGAAACAAGGTTCCATGCTTCTGCAGTAAAAGAAATAGCATCAAATATTGTAAGTTTTGGTACAGGTATTTGTTGATTAATCTTATTGTCATATGCATCAATTCTGTTTTGACATAAAATCCACCGATATTTTGATTTAAAGGAATGTATTATTCCACCATCACAAGGCTGGAGATGGGATGTTGTATTTGGAGGGAAATAGTGTAATGTAATATTAGAAAGAGAAATGCCTTCTTCCAATGAATGCGATGTAGCATTATCTTACTAGGCGAAACAAGGTTCCATGCTTCTGCAGTAAAAGAAATAGCATCAAATATTGTAAGTTTTGGTACAGGTATTTGTTGATTAATCTTATTGTCATATGCATCAATTCTGTTTTGACATAAAATCCGCCGATATTTTGATTTAAAGGAATGTATTATTCCACCGTCACAAGGCTGGAGATGGGATGTTGTATTTGGAGGGAAATAGTGTAATGTAATATTAGAAAGAGAAATGCCTTCTTCCAATGAATGCGATGTAGCATTATCTAGTAGAAGCAAAATGTGACGTCTTGCTTTTCTCATATCTTCATTTAATTTTGTAAGCCAATGATAAAACACAGATGATTGCATCCAGGCACACGAATTCCAATAATAAAAAACAGGCAAAGTTTTCTTATCAATATTTCTTAAACATCTAGGGTCTTTATACTTATGAATGAAAAGAGGTGTTAATTTGGATGTTCCTGTAGCATTACAGGTAAGTAAAACAGTAACTCGGTCCTTTGGTCTTTTAGTGCCTGAAAGTGGTCCACTAGCAAGAGTTTTGGAAGGTTCTAGCTTCCAGTAAAGTGCAGTTTCGTCACAATTGTATACATCATCAAGATTCCATTGACTAAGAAGATTTTTGAGATTATCACAATATTGTGACAATTCTTCCAAAGGTGCGGAATTTGCCTCACCACAACGAACATGTTCAGAAATATTGTATCGTCTTTTAAATCTATCAAACCACCCATTTGATCTTTTGAAGTCATTTATCTGAAAATGTTGGGCAAAAACTTTAGCTTTTGAAATAACAATATGCCCAGATAAAGTACAATTATCACTTGCTGCCTGATCAATCCAGAGTGCTAATGATTGTTCAATTTCTGGATATTTTGTTGATCTCTCGTGATATGAATTTGCAGTGAATTGATTTGGATTCAATGATAAAAAATAATCACTCTTTTTTAGAATATCAGAAACAGTAGATTCACTGGCATTGTATTTAAATGCAAGCTGGTTATTTTTTATGTTTGGGTCTTTATTTTTTTCAATGCATATTTCTATTTTTTGTGAGATTGTTATAGGCATATGTTTTCTTTTTGATACCCCAACTTCTTTTTCAGTAGTTTTTTTTTTTTTTTCCTCTTGTTTGCACTAGAGGAAGGTCTATGATTATTATTTGCTATTTCCATGATAATTTTTTACATATGTATTTGTATAACTTGTATATTATTATTATTGGTCCAATTTTTATTTCACTTCGGTTTATAAAGATCAATCTTCAGTTTATAAAAATTCGGATTAACGGGGCAATTTTACATATAAATGGCTTCAAAAAATTTAAAAATTTCTTCGGTTTACGGTTTATAGAGCTATATTAGTGACATT